>OMKY01181211.1:0-13468 GCA_900302395.1 Bregmaceros cantori
CAGAGGTGCTGTTGCATGCTTTTGTCTCCAGTCGCCTAGACTATTGTAACGCCCTACTCTCTGGTCTTCCTGAAAAGACCACTAATAACCTACAACTTTTACAAAACTCAGCTGCTCGGGTGCTGACAAGGACCAGAGGGCAGGAACAAATTACTCCAATTCTGTAATCTTTGCACTGGCTCCCTGTCTGTTTCAGAATTGACTTCAAAATACTTCTACTGGTTTTCAAATGTGTTAACAAACTCGCCCCTCCGTACTTAGCTGATATGCTTGTACCTTATCAGCCGTCACGGAACCTGAGGTCCAGCGGCACAGGGCTCTTAGTAGTTCCACGAATTAACTCCAAATCACATGGAGAGGCCGCATTTAGCTTCTATGGCCCTCGGCTATGGAATGGTCTTCCGGAGGCCCTCGGGGCCGTGGAGACTGTGGATGTTTTTAAGAAAAAGCTCAAGACACATCTCTTTGATCTAGCCTATAACTAGGATGTTACTGTCATCGGTACATCAGCACACTGTATTTGTTTGCATGTGTGTGTGTGTGTGTGCGAGTGTGTTTGATTTGGGAGGCTGTGGGTGACGTTGTTCTGTTCAATGTTCTGTCTCTGTAAAGTACTTTGTGTTGCTCTGCATGAAAAGTGCTATACAAATAAATGAGTTTGAGTTATCGATTGCTTTACTCCTCGTCACTGATCAAACTACTCTTCCTCATTGTCTGAGTGGAAAAGTCAAAAAAGCTTCGTCACATACGGCATATCAAATATGACTTTCGGCAGCTTTTTAAAAAATGTATACTAACGCGCCGTTAAAAAACCCAGAATAGCCACTCTGCCTCATATGCCGCATTGATCAAAGTGAGGGGAAAAAGTTGCAGCTCATAACCCGAAAAATGCGGTATATGAACAAAGTGGCTAATGGTTGTAATTTCACAATAATGTTCACAGTAGAGAAATGTTTATTTTAAATCTACTGATGGTTGCAGGAGGCAGGATTCCAGCCCAACGTCCACGTGTTCTCTGTTCTGATTGGTCGGGCATCACGGCGGCTGGACTACCGCTACCTAAAGATCCTCTTGGAGACCATGAAGGAGCTGAGGGTGTGGCCCAATGAGGTGGTGATCAGACAACTGGAGTTTGCAGCACAGTATCCTCCAGGATATGATCAGGTCAGTGGCCTCAAGCCACACGTATGGTGCCTGTGACTTAGTTCACAGGTACGGGCAGCGTCGTGAGTTCTCCCCTCGCCAAACTTTCTGCAATGTCTTCCCCCGATCTCTCTCTGATCCCAATTTCAAAACTAACCCAATAAAATAAATGAAAGTCAATAAAATGAAAAATTGATGAATAATAAAATATGGATGGTAGTAGATGCGTAAAAGTAAAAACTTAAATAATTGATCTATAATGGGGCTTGTGCATGGTGTTGTCAAGGCTTGGGGCCGATAGACATTTTGGGGGTCGCATGTATGGTGAAGTATACATACCGTTACCGTGATATACCTTAACACTTCACGTCCATTGTTTTGGAGTAAATACAATGGCCGTAGTTATGCTATCGATCGCCTGCAGATGACAGCCTATTACCATGGGTGAATCAATAATAGAAGACTTTTAGACTGACGATGTTATGCAAATATTGCTCCTGTCTGTTCTCTTGATCGTGATGCGACCCTCAAAATTTCAAGCCGTGACGTCACCATGCGCAAACCCTTTTGAGGCTGCACAATCTACTTTTACTCTATAAACAATGTTTTATTGAATTTTATGTTTAATGGTGCATAAAATATTCTTCCTGAATTTATTTTCAAAACCATCTGGTCGTAATATTAGAGGGAGAATTTTGTTTGATGTACAAACCCCAAACATATTGGACCTCTGGATAACAATCGACCATCTTTGTGCCGTTTCTGCTGCATGCGGAGATGTAAATGAAATATGGGTGTATGTACTCACTGACTACATTAATTGATTTGATGTTGATATAGATGATGATTCAACATCTTTTCTCATCCTTATGTCCGTTCAGTTCAAGGGGAGGAACAACTACCTGATCTACATTGACGGGTTCCGTGGATACTACAGCAAGTGGTTGAAGTCTGTTCCTGCAGACCTTGGCTCATTGGACAAGGAGCACACAGATCCAGATCTGAATGTGCCGGCAATGCTTTCACCACAACAGTGGGACCAAAATATTTCTAGGCGAAAACCTAACACCAAGGACGCCCAGCAGAAAACCGTTTAGGTTTTAATATCAAACAAGTCTCATCCAAGTCCCAAGGTGTAACGGCTTGCCCCTATGACCTCAGGACAGGCCAGGGCAAGGACATTGAGAGAGCCTAACAGTGTGTTTCCCCCAGATTTCGTGGCCGCTTGTTTTGGCTTGTTTTCACTTGTTTTCACTCGCTGAGCAGCGTGACTAGGAATGGTTGCCGTTAGATTAGATACATCATTTAAACGCTAAAAGGTTGAATGGAAAGCGCATGCCGGCAGACACTCGCGGAGCTAAAATAATTATATATATATATATATACACATATATATATATATACACATATACACATATATATATATATATATACACATACATACATACATACATATCAACCACAGCGTTATTAATTCTTCACAAACGGAGGGGGTTATAGGGCGCCGTACAGAGCAGGTGGCCCCGGGTGTGCGAGCACCACACCCTCCTGCCCTCACCCAACGGCTCTCAGGAAGTCTGCTGGGCACAGCGATGGATAATAGCTGGTGACAGACTCGCTTTTATTATTTGATTGAATGGAATGCAGGCGAGGATGTGTGCGATATGGTGTGAGGCAGCGGAGCCAGAGTGGGATAGGTGAAGGCTCGTCTTCCACGGTCCACTGCCCGCGCCTTTCGGCTGCGAATGACAGCTGTGTGGCCGCCGAGTCACGCGGCGAGTGATTCGTGAATCCATGCCGTATCTCCTCTCGTCCACTTACATGGTATTTTCGGGACTTACGCCAGCAAAACAAAAACTACTCATTTTCATGAATGTGAGTGGCAACAAGATTCCTCGCCCCATGAGCCCCTAGATCACTGTATTGAGAAACGGCTTGAAGGTGATCTTGTTAAGATTTGTCCGCAAATCACGCTCAGATACTGAAGAAAGTTTTTGGTCATTTGTGTTGCCAGTGTTCAATACTGTGTTCAATACATTGATTTGAGTTGAAGGCTTTTAAGGGATATTCCAAGTATCAACAATGATATTGAAGTATATGAATTTCAATATCCTCAATATGTGTAGCTGGACTTTTGATTACATTCAAGAAATTGTATTTTTTATTAAAACTTTCTTCTTCTGTAAACACCAGTTATACCAATACTCAGTATTGCTATAAGTAAGAGGTCACTCAACCTCTTGTACACACATACTCTCATACACAAAGGCTCAGTTTGATAATTCACATTTATTCAGGTTTGAATTGATCAAGGCAAAATACATGCACATTGCTTGACAAACGACAAATCTATGTAGGCCATTCTGAAGAAGTAACACAATTGGCTTGTGTTGTAACATCAGTCAACTATTAACTTGACCTGAATGCTGAGGCATTTGGCACGCCTGAAACGTGCGTGCAACATACAGGAAACGGAAGACTGTGTGAACAGTGTCCCAACAACTGACGAAATTCAAGTAGAGGAATAAAGAAACAACCAAAGGTGAAAATTAGGGCTGCAACTAACGACTATTTCAATAGTCTATTAGTTGACGATTATTGAAACGATTTGTCCACTAATCAGATAAAAAGAAATTTCCCAAAATCTTCACAGCAACACCGAAATCCATCTTGTCAACTTGAAATGTAGCCAATGTTGGTTCAAACTCATTACAATTTATACACTAATTTTGTTGGTTTTCTTCATACATGAATGATCAAACATTGATATTTCTCGACAATATTCATGTTTTTTTCCAATCATTTAGAAAAATATTAAATGTATTTTGGATTTTCAGACATTAAATAATATCAAATTTGAGTGTAGACCAATACGTGGAGGTGTCTGCAACAAAACTGCTGACAATGATTCAATTCCTTGGTGACTATTGATTATTGCATTAGTTGTCGATTAATTTAATAATCGATTACTCGACTAATCATTTCAGCCCTAATGAAAACATCGTTTGGATTGTTCACAGGTTCGGGAAGTAACTGACTACTTGTAATCAGATTAGTTGAAACGATTTTGAGGGGTAACTTGTCCCTCACAACTACATTTGAAATATGCAATCTAGTAATTGCTGCAGATTCATCAGTTAAAAAAACAAATATACGGTTGTAACTTCTAAAAAAAAAAATCATCACAGCTGTATTTGGCATCATCATTATATGGTGTAATGTTTGTGGAATTCTTAAATCATTTAAAGTAACAAGATTTAACAAAAAATCCCTTAGTTTATCTCTTTAAATGATGGAAAGCCTGCTGAACTCTTCTCCCAGTGCCCGACATTGCTTGCTGCGCCACGGAAATGAGGGAGCAGAAGCTAATAAATAGATGTCCCATATGCCATACCTTTGCATTATATGTGGTGGCATTTGACAAAAGCAACAGCAAAAGCACTATTCCCCCGCTGGAGGATCCTGTCCCACAAGTTGAACATCGCCTGTAGGATGTGCGGCGATACGTTCCAGCAGCTGCTCGGACCGCAGCAGCCGATTGGTCCATTCCCGGCAAGCCTGGTCCAGTTCTGCACCCTCCCCACCGTACTCTGGCGGCAGCAGGGACTCGGCGAAGAAGTCCATAAGTGAGTCTTGGAAGTTGCTTCCATGGATGTGCACCTGTGGATATTATCAGGTACGTGGTTAAAGCTAATTTCCAAATTAAAACTAGTAGTAATCATGTGAGTAATGGGCATTTAACTCTGTATTGTCACATGAATGTTTATGCATAGTTTTTGCTGCCATCCTCTGCCATTATGCTGATAAAGACTGCAATTTCAAACTAGAAGACGTATGCATTCACCGTCCTCTGCTAAAGGGATATACCCGAAACATGATAGGTGCATCAAACCCCAGTAATCTTGTAGAGCCATGCTTGCTGTAGGAATTGTGATGACACAGGCCTTGTAGATTGAAGAAACACAGAACGAGTTGGAATTATCCTTTATGTGCCAGCGTGTAAGATTTGCCAATGGGAATGATACAGAGGAGTTATCAAGTTAATCAGTGTTTCGTTAAATTAAGCACACAACGCTTCCGGAAGGCTCGACTGTAACTCCAGGCGTCCCTGAAGTACCCCCCTCTGGTCATCCCTGACTGCCTCTGACAATTCCTTGAGAGGCTCTGGCCACTCACTCCCAGATCCTTGAGCAGCCTGGTGGTAGACAAAGCCACAAAACCCCTGCACCCCACCTCCACAGGGCACACCTCGGTCCTCCAACCACGCTGCTGTGCCTCTGCTGCAAGGTCAGCATACCGTAGATGTTTGCGTTCGTATGCCTCCTCTACAGACTCCTCCCAAGACCTTCTTAGCAGATGGTGACCAAAGTACTAAGTCAGGTCTGAGAGTTGTGACAACAATCTCAGGAGGAAAGGCAAGAGGTCCCACATCTGCCAACATTTTTCAGTGCTTTGCTCCCTCTCGCACAAATGCAACTGCTGACATGGAGTTGAGTGTTCCAGGTGTTGATGAGTTGGCTGCAGTTCGTCTCTGCTCCAAAGTGGCATAGTACATTCCAGACTAGAGTATCATGCTTTGTATGTTATGTGGCAGGTATGTGGTATATCTCTTAAGATTTTGTGCAGGTGTTGTCACACAAAGGAAAAGATCAGCAATCTTGGAGGACGTTATGCTTTATATGAGATGAGATGTATATGCTTTATCTTAAAACCAAAGAACAAAACTGAAGAAATTTGGGCCAAATCCATCCCCCCTCAGAACTCAGAAATTATGGACCCCAACAAATTGTGGTCATCTTGAATTCAGCCATCTTGTAAGTCTTGGCCTACAAAATCCCTGCATTTGAGTCATATGATAAAGCCTTCACTGAAAACATCATTGGTGCACGGTGGCAGGTTAATGTATTTCAAGATTGAGGACCTCATTGACCCAGGCCACAATCAATCATGAATATACCATTATTCACCACCATAGCGTTTTGTTAATGTATTTTAAATTTGTATATTATACAGTGAACGTTGATAAAAAGAAGAAAATCGACATGCCTGCCAGGCCACTATAGGCCAAAAGGCCAGCGGTGTGCCCTACTGCCAATCCAGCGCTTGGGGGTGGCTATAGTGGTTCAGCACGATGACAGCCTGTCTAACATGACATTGTCATAACAGCATGGGCATGAGAACAACAGGTTTACGGCCACTTCACGACGTCAGCCTATCTGCATCGTGATTGGTCAACACTCAACAGTGTAGTAATATAGTATAACCTGTAATCTGTATTGTTATGTATTATAAATATAAGATATCAATCATTATCAATATATGATATCAATTATTATCAAACGAATTCCTTGACACCAGGGGCGACAATGTTCACCATGCATATGCAATTCTGGTGTCAAGTATCGAGACACTCACCCTCTGTTTGATCTTGTCTGGTAGGAAAGGCATCAACATGCTGAAGATGGGTCTGAAAATCATGGGATTATTGATGAGGTGGATGCCTTTAACCTTCAGTGGGAAGCAGTCCTGGGTAGACAACAGAAGCACAATTAGCCCTCAGCCTGATTTTAGTCTCGGCAGACTAATTTCACTCTAACCAATCATGGGAATAATCGGCAAAACTATATAATTACATTAAAGACTTGAAGAAGGCTATTCAATTTCTGGCACTTGTCGTCAGTACTAGTACTGACGACAAGTGCCAGTAGTAGTAGTTATCCCAAAAATGGCTTAAAATGTCTTGTTATAAATAATATTTAATATATACGGTATGTGCACATGCACTAGCATAATCATTGGTCTTCATTACTGTCAAACAATGTGTACGCTGGGTAATTGAGGTCAGTCACCTGGCCACTGTAATATACTTTTAAGCATTGCCAGAATTCCCACTACCCTATGGTAACCATATTCCGAATCTTCAAAAAGAGGATACACTTAGGTCTTCTTTTTGGCCTTTTTACAATTGTTTTAGTAACTTTTTTTAATGAACAAATAGAATGAAAGGGACTCTTAGTTATTTACTTCACCTCTTGGGGGTACTGAAATGTTGATAAAGATACAAAAGGTTGCTTTATAAATTATTTTAAGCATTCCCTCTAAGTATAAATAATCAGTAACATACAATTATGCTTCTAAGTTCTGGGTGAACATTCAGATTTTTTACAACATAAAATCGCTCTCTTTTGTCTTATATCTTAGTAAACATGAGGTAGCCCATTCTTCAAAATAACCTTTCTCTTGTATGCTGTATACTGTCAACACAAATAATGCTTTAAAACCTTTTTACTGAACAAAAATGGAGGTAGCCTATTCCTCAATGTCTATGTCTACATTATGGATAATGTAAATCAAATATACCCTCCCCCCAGAGTCTCAGTCTCTAAACCCCACGTCCGCCGAGGCTGTATTACCCCAGGGTGTATGTAGTGCACTATATATGTATACTATTGTATATCAAGTATCCGATGCCCAACTGCTCGTTAACACAAATGTCTAATCAGTTAAGCACATGGCAGCAACTCAATGCATTTAGGCATCTAGATATAAAGCAAGTATGAATCTTATTCTTAATTTTATCAGTAAAGGAAAGTAATCTAACTCATTATATGCTTTAATCAGTAATCAGGGATGCAATTGATTACTTTTTAATGTCAATAACAAGTAACCTAACGGGATTACAGTCAAAAGTAACAATACCCAACTGTGCTCATATCTATAATTTAGCGTATTCGAGACACCAGTGAGTACTGACCGCCAACACAGAGGAGATCTTCCGGAGCAGAGATGGTGTGATTTGGAAAGCATGGCCAAACGTCCATCCTTGCAGGTCAAAGATGACCTTTAAACCCGTCTGCTGTGTCTCTGTCTCCATGGCGATGATCTCTGATGTCATTAGACTCACCTGGAACACCTGAACAGCTGTCCAGTCCTTGGGCTTCCAGCGCTCTGAACATACACACACACACACACACACACACACACACACACACAGCGTTGGAGAGGGGCATATTACATGCAATCAGCTTAGTGAGTTTAGTCGAAATGATGTACTAATTTGCGATTCTGGCATGGAGTCTCTCTGAGCCGCGATGCGAACCATCAAGCTTTCGGTCTTCAATCCTCAGGTTGTTGGAGCTGATGCTTGACCAACTGAGCAACAGCTAGGCCCTATAATTGTGATATCAGATTATCAGAGCGGCAGCTGACTGGAGGAGCCCTGATGGCCTTCAGACCAAGCGGAGAGAGACACACCGTGACACAGCCGAACATATACCGACCCCCAGACGGACTCTTGACACAGAACTTTTGAGAGGTGCTCAGACACGTACCGAGTCTCAAATGAAGTGCACTGAAATATAGTGCACTATATTTCACCGGAAATCAGGCTTCGGTGCGTTGCACTACCAACTTTGCATGCCACCAGTAGGACTACAAACAGAACTACATAATGTCAGCGGATATGAGTGTGAGTGTGCACTGTCAACATCATTCAATTTCCGCTAGAGAGGCAGCATTGCGGCTGTTTAGTTCGCACTGGGTTTCCGGACGTTTTTAGGGCATCATCCGGGCCACTTTTCACTGATGATGAAAACAACTCTAAACATCATCCTACACTGTAAACATAGTGCACAAGTGTGCCATTTGTGACTATGGACACAAACTGACATGCATCCACGCATACACGGTTACTGACATCCATGGACCGACACAGCACTTTTAAGAAGTGTGTGGTCTTGCCAATCATAGGTGGTTTTGACAGGAAGTTGAGGCAACAGTTACAAAAACGGATGTCTGCTGGGATAGACAGCATTGCATCCACACACCAACACACACCTACACCATGGATCATTAATTGCTAGTAACCAAGTACAAAACATTACTGTATTTAACTAGAAAGTAGTTCTCTGGTTTCAACATTACTAGATAGAGGGGGATGGAGAGAGCTGGTTGAACATATTTCAGTGGCTTCTAGCTCTGTCATGTTATTATCCTTATTATTATATAATAATGACTAATATATGTTAAACTATATTACTTTGCTAGATGACAATTCCATGCTGTTTCCCAGCCAATAACTGTAGACCTGAAAGCCACCACACCCCAAGCTGAGAGACTCCAGCCACCTAATGAATAAGAAAGTGTTCACCAATGCACATACTGTCAGTGATCCCGCAGATGACACACTGGCCTTATGGGCCCCATGGCTCCCATGAGAGCATGTTCAATCAAATCAAACCAAAATAAAATACATTTAAAAAAAGCCTATGCTGATTCTTTCATGTTTTCAAAATGTGTCTGATTTCTAAACTACTGAATAGCCTTGATTATCACAATTTACTGTTTCTCATCATTTGGAAAGACCACCTGTCATGCGGGGTAAGCAAATATTGTCAATTTATAAAATGTATTAAAAATGGATGAAAAATAAAATTCAAAAGTGAATGTATATTATTTTAACATTGATCATTGACATAGTATGCATTATTGGCTAGTATTTGTACATATTTTAGATAAGTTTTATGAATCATAGATTAAAGAATGTATATGCAATGGCTTTATGGGAGAGATACACTCATTATAGATAAAATTTCATTTAAAAATATTCCCAAAAAATGAAAGGACACATGAGAACAGCTTTCCAAAACAGTTAATTTACCTGCTTATACAAATTAAAATATAACCTATGTTAAGGAAATCCATTAAGCATAAGATCAATTACATTTGCCCCAAATTACTTTTAAAGCCTTTGCCTTAAGTTTTAAAACAATAAAGTATTTTAGTTTGAAGTTCAATGCATTCCATTGTAAAATGTCCAAATATATATTTTATTTCAATTTTTATATTTTTAACTGGGCCACTCAAACGCTGTCTTTGACTCATATATAGGCTATATAAGGATATGATTTTTTTTGTGAGGAAAATGTACATTTTACTTTTACTGGAGTGGATATTTGGTTGTTGTTTTTTTTTTTACAAATGTATTTTACTTTTACTGAAGGAAGCAATCTCTCACACACATCACACTTACGTATTCTGTAAACTAGCACTCTGCAGCCAGCGTGGTCTCTGACTGGCAGCACGCAGTGGTAGCCGTTGTCCAGCAGTGGGGTTAGGGCTCGAGGGGACAGGCACTTGCTGATTTCTGGACTGGCACTCCTCCAACGTTGGTAGTTGACCAGAAGCTAACAAGTACACACAGACACAAGAGTTCAAACATAGCGATTGTGCAAGACCCAGTTGAAATGACTGATTAGTTTACTATCAACAGTCCGGAATCGACCTACAATCCCCCTACTATACCACATTGATTGCTCGCTCTGCTGTGAAAGTTGATTGGTCAGCCCATTTAGTCAAGTCAAACAAGGGGAGGGGATTGGATGCATTTGCAGGGGTACAAATATTTGGCCATCTAACGAGTCAATTTGGTTGCTATTTAGGGAGGCACTGATTCCGATATTATTATGAATTAGTTATTGATTTGTCTTTCATAATCATTGATGAACATGTACCCAAAGTTTAAATGGCAGTGTTATTTATTATGTGTTATTATTGTTATTATTTAGTAATGTGGTGGTAACTGTCTGTGCTAGGAATTGTAGGTAGATTAGTCATGTTACCTGGCATTATGGCTGGAACGCAAGATTTTACTATATATCCAAGTATGTCAATGTAAATATAATAAAGCACATACCTTTGTTGTTAATAATATAACAATGAATTTGGTTGTGAATGCCGAATGCAACTTATTACTGAGTGTAATAAGGGGATGTGTTTGAGGAGTGCCCAAGGAGTAGTGTGCAAAAACGGCAGAATAATAATAACTGTTTTGGGTAGGGATTAACTTTGATTGGGAATGCATTACATGCATTCACAACCAATAATAATATACTTTATTAGACTAGCACTTTTTTCAATGCTATACAATGTTAAATGCAGACTAACAATAAATCCAGCCACAAACGTCCACGCTAACTCAAGTGATAACACTAGTGACGCGCCATATATACTTTAGTAATAGTAGCAGTACGGGAAAGCAGAGATGGTAAGTACAAATACTTAAGTGCTGTACCCAAGTAGAAATTTTAAGTATTTGTACTTTTAGAAGTACTTTTTCTCTGACTTTTTACTTCTAGATTTGTAACAAAAATGTTGGTACTTCTACTCCTTATTTTTCCAAAACGGGCTTGTTCCTTTTTTTCGTTTTTATTAAGAGTTGGGCCTATAGGAAGGTGCGCAGTGACAGAGTGGTTAAAGAGCGCATACCCCAGGCCACAGGCCGAGCAGCGCCGCAGGTTCACATACCCTCTCCGGCTTTCTGCAATGTCAATGTTTATTCAAACATTGTAAAATCAGCATTGAAAAAATGTATTTAATATACAAATGTTTTTTTTACTTTGTACTTTATACTTTCAAAAATACTTCTGAGTACATTTTAGAGCCTGTACTTTTAACTTCCAAAAATACTTTTTGAGTATGTTACTGAGCCTGTACTTTTTACTCTACTCAAATAGACATTTGGATGAGTACTTTTCTCGAGTTGTCTTTTCACAAATGTATTATTTGTGAAAATAAATTATGAAAATACATTATTTATAGTAAAAAAGGATACTTTTGCCATCTACGTTAGTAACACATTCAATCGTGTATAGCAGGATGTAAAAAATAATGTATTTACATATAAAATGCAAGACTGCAACTGGCACATATGTGGAACCGACCTGCAGTGAAAGTTCTACGTCAAAGTCTCTAGCTCGGAGGAATTTGACCAGGAACGGGTCAGAGAGCTCCTCGGCGCCCCGCAAGCTCTCCAGCGCGTTACGGGCGCGCAGCCTCAGTCGTGCCACGGCCGACAGGACCGGAGAAGAGTCCTCCGAAAGGTCGCTGAGATCTGCCCCCGCAGCTGTGGCAATCGAGCCGTACATTGCGGACAGATGGAGGGAGTGCTTCTCTTACGTCTCCATAGCCAACTTCAGCCTCCTGCCTGCAGGAAAGGCGCATGTGCCTGAAGCGGACCAGAGACCCACGTCGGCCCGCCTCAGAGAAAAACTCGAGTGGGGTCCAAGTTTGGAGGAGGGGTCGTTGAATGGGCGTACGTCGTGCCGACGACTGTCCCCGCCTATCGGACCATGTTTGTATATTGCGTGTTCATTGTTTGTATGCAACTTGTATACATAGAATAATGCAATTTGTACCCACCCTAATTGAAGCATTTACACAATGTGCATTTGTAAGGGTTGCGCTTGGAATGATTTATGCTTTATGTTTTTGTTCAGATAAATATGTACTTTAGTCATCTTATTTAACATGTTGTTGGTTCAGTAGTTGAAAGACGAACGTAGTAAAATACAGAAATTTGCCAGACAACATGTCAAGCAGTGTATGCCAGTCATTGTCCAACATGATCTGCACCTTGAGTCCTTGACTATAATATGACTTTCATAGAATTTCAATTTAATCTCGGTATTACTAACAAAGTGATGTTGCTTCATTGTCCCAGGGACGTAGCCATGGTAAATATATTTTTTTCTCAGAGAGTGCAAACCTGCATCAAGGCCATAGGGTCACTGATGCCAAAACATGTAACTCCCAGCTCGCAGTCTGCGCACCAGGCCGATGGGTCTTCCCCTATGACGGTGGTCGGAGAGACCCGCCTCTCGTTCTGCCGTGGTTCGAGCATCTTCCACTTCGACGGTCTGGTGGTAGAGAACTTGGACTCCGACGTACTGGCGGGGATCCCGTTCATGTCCTTGAACGGTATCTCTGTTCACCCCGCCGAAGATCTGGTCACCCTCCGGGATGGCGCAAAGCTCCCCTATGGTTCCCCAGTCCACTTGCCGCTACGGAACACAGTGCGCCGCGCTATCATCCTGCGCGCCCCACCGGCGCTATCATCCTGCGCGCCCCTTCCCCCTGATGCTCCTGCTGATGCTACTAACACTATCGAGCCGCGCCACGACAATGGCGCGCCCCGCACCTGGCCCCGGCCGGGTACGATATCCAGCATCGCGGGGAATATCCGCATTCCTAACTTGTCGGAGGAGCCCCTGGTGCTGAAGCGACACCTACACTTTTGCCAAGTTAACCCCCTCTCCACCTCGGCTGACCCGGATGTCGTCATGCCCACCATCCGGCAGACGCCGTCCCGCCTGACGACCGCGCCGCATTCTAGCAGCGTCACAGTGGATCCGGATGGCCTGCTGCCCCCCGACGTGAGAGACAGCTTCCTCAAGCTGCTTGTTGAGCACGACCGTGTCTTCGACCCTGCCTTCCCTGGGTACAACGGCGCTGCAGGACCATTCCAAGCGAGGGTGAACATGGGCCC
>OMKY01181217.1:0-12545 GCA_900302395.1 Bregmaceros cantori
GGTTAGATTACTAGTTACTGGGGTTAGATTGCTAGTCACTCGGATTAGATCGCTAGTTACTGTGGTTAGATTCTTAGTTACTGGGGTTACATTACTACTTACTGGGGTTAGATGACTAGTTACTGGGGTTAGATTACTAGTTACTGGGGCTAGATTGCTAGTTACTAGGGTTAGATTCCTAGTTACTTCGGTTAGATTACAAGTTACTGGGGTTAGATTCCTAGTTACTTGGGTTAGATTGCTAGCTACTGGGGTTAGATTCCTAGTTACTTGGGTTAGATTACAAATTACTGGGGTTAGATTACAGTTAGATTCCTAGTGTGTGTGCTGGTGTACACGCTCGTGGACGTGTGTTTCAGAGGAGTGCGGCAGAGTGCGGCATCAATAAAAGTGCTGTTCATCAGCATTTACAAGAGGGCTCTCAGATCGCACCAAGTGTGTTCCATCCCATGGCTGACTGGGGTATCGCATGACGAGCTCCCCACGGGATGACATCGTGCGCACATCACATCATCACAACAAAGGCTGTGCACACGGTGCTAGCATAGCCCACGGCTAGCTGCAGCCTCAGCCCTGGGCTGAGTCTAATGTCAGTCACATTAAAAGGCATGCCAATAATTCATGCATCTGTAGTTTGAGGAAAAGAAAAAACATTCAAATATGACAATTAATGGGGCTGGCTTAGTAGCAGCAGTCTAACCCACTGCGCCACAGGGCCAGCTCCAAAAGTTACCATTTAAAGATAACAATTTGTAAAGTTGTAAGTAATTGCATTCAGTTAACTCATTTCATTAGGCACAGAATAACTCTGTTATGTTGAAATTACTTTTAAAGGACAACAGTGAGAGTTCATAGTGAAAAACGTTCCTACGACAGGTACTAGCCAAGGCCATCCTCGGCCACAGACAGAATATGAATTTGTCCCTAACTCTATTATTCTTTCAAACACAGATATGAGAGGGACTAGCAGTAGACCCGAGGCTGCAAAATGTTAATACTTTTGATTTTTTTTTCAACAGAATTGTATTTATTTTCAATTATTCAATTTCAGCCAATTTTAATTGAGCTCTTTTTATTATAACCTTGGTGCGGAGTGCCTATGTATTTCGCCATGGGATATGTCATGTTTCTACATATTTTATGTGCTCCATGTTTAATCAGATTCAAGTTTATTGCCACAGTAAATTTTGCTGTGATAAATATGCATTGTCAAAGTTCATTGACTCTTTCAGAGTTATGACAACAACGGAGGGAGTTGAATATCTACTAGTGTGGGCTTAATTTGCAGAGTTACAAGGCACTGTGTCAATTAGACTCTACAAAGCCCCGCCCAAAGCCCACACACGTCGTCTTCTCTCAAACTTTAAAGACCGCCATTTTCATTGCATCGTGACTCATGCGGCTCCCGACCCTTGGCGTGGGCCGAGTTTCGGCTCGGACCCCAGGGGTCCAACTCGCCGTGTCACAGGCCCTCGCGGCCTTCATACGTTCACCCGTTCACAACTGTTCTTTCACGGACGTTCCGGCGGTGCTGTACAGTGTTAGCCAGTGTTAATGTTTTACTCAATTTCAAGCTAATTTTAAGAGGAGTTGAACACTATGGAAAAAGTTAATTTAACACCAAATCTGAGGACCAAATACACTCAGACACAGAGTTAAATATAACTCTTTAAGTGTTGATTTAACACTGCTAAATTTACTGTGTAGTACAAATATTTGATTTAATTGTTTGTCAGCATTCATTATCTCCACAAACAGCAGATTATCCACTAACATGAGATGTTGATTTCGTGAGACAAATTGCAAATAAGATGGAGTTATGTTACAGCCTCAACAGCAGGAAATAGCTTCCCAGCCTAATGGGCTTTCCAAACCGGATTATTCTTGTGTTACCTAATTGGGATTGTTATTCTTATCATTGCATGTCAATATGCATTTTTTTGCTTAGTTTGGCAGGGCCCTGAGACGTATAATCCAGTCTGATTTATATATGCATTTGACATGTTTGTAATACATATTAGTTAAAGATAAGTTTGGATGCTTGTTCTAAAGCACCCAATCAGTTCCCGAGGACTCATATAGACGAGTTCGGGGAGTACTTCCAGTGTCAGAATGTCACGCCCAGTTTCATTGTGTTTTTGGCTATTTTTCAACATGTACAGTATATTCGGTGGTAACACACACCTACAGGGTTATTTAAAACGGATGGTGGTAACTTGTGGTGTGCTATTCCACACCCAAATGCTCTCGTGCGGATCTGTGACCCACAAGTGCATGATCTAATAATCAGTGCAACTCGTTCCATTTTCTCATTCCTTTTGGAATAACTAGTAGAAACAGCCAGCCCATTGGTCCAGAAGAACATGTGACCACTCGGTGAGTAACTTTAAGTCGGATTTTGACTGTATTTCATCATTGGTTGGCGATTATTCCAATAAACTTTCATCAACACTAATCGGTTGCAGCTCTACTATTATTTAGACAGTAGGCGGTCTCTGCTGTGCGCACTGCCATGAGGATTGACATACACAGTAAATGTTACAGTGCTAAATCAAAACTTAAAGAGTTAAATCTAACACTGTGTCTGAGTGTATTTGGTCCTTATCAGATTTGGTGTTAAATTAACTCTTTCCATAGTGTTTAGCTCCTCTTAAAAGTACCTTGAAATTGAGTAAAAAATTAAACTGGCTAACACTGTACAGCACCGTCCGTGAAGGGATGGGCCTGCAACACGGCGAGTCAGCAGCATCGCTGCGACCCAAACCCCTGGGGTCTGAGCCGAACCTCGGTCTGTGTTAAGGGTCGGGTGCCGCATGAGTCACAATGCAATGAAAATGGCGTCTTTAAAGTTTGAGTGAGGGGCGGGGCTTTGGGCGGGGCTTTGTAGAGTCTAATTGACACAGTGCCTTGTAACTCTGCAAATGAACACAAACACTAGTACATATTCACCTCCCTCTGTTGTTGTAACAACTCTGAAAGAGTCAATGAACTTTGACACTGTATATTTAACACTGCAAAATTTACTGTGTAGTAGGTACATGGCAGTGCTAAGTGAGTAAGATGTCGGCTATGTGTGAGATTAAATGCGCAGGACTTTAATGGCGTGTTCAGAAGGTCAGTCCAAAGCGGCAAAATGTTAGAAGGTCAGATGTGTATTTTATTCTTTATCCTTATTTAAAGTGAAACGACGCTATGCCAATATTTGGTTTGACACACTTTTTTTCATGCCAGCGCAAATTTCTATTTTAACTATTTTATTGATAGGTTACGTGTGCAAGTGGGAAGAGAGAGAACTTGCGGCGCTGCTCATACCTGTGGATGCGGGCGTCTTATCGATTGCACCACAGAGCTAACACAAGACTCTCTATTATGGTATTTTATTAGCCAAAAAGTGAGGCACAGCAGGCAAAATGGCGGCAGGAAATCATGTGACCATGGCTGTGTCCGCAATCGCTACCTATTCCCGATATATTGCACGTAATTTTGTAGGGGTGTCCGACTACTCCATGTACCCTGTATAGTGCTCTCAACATATCCCACAATGCACCACGAAAAGTAGTGAGCATCGATGTACCCACCTAGACCAAGCAACATAACCCATAATTCATTGTGAGACATGTTAAAAACAAACTAAACTACAAACACAGTGCGGCAGGAGTCAATAGCGACTGAACACGGCAAATAGTTATAAATATAAGTACTTTTGACTTTCTGTGAGAGATTGCTGAATTTTATAATGTCATAATATGTTGTTGCTGTTGACTGCACTATAAGTGAGTGCACTATATATGGGGTAGGTAATAGGGGATAGGGAACAGTTTTGGATGTATCCCAATCTGCTTGCATGGCACAGAGCTTGTAGAACTGTAGCCTGGCAAGCCAGAACCAACGCATCATCCACGCATCGCACATCGTGAGGCGCTTGCATTAGGTCTGTTAAAACCAGGGTCAGAAAATATAAAAAAAAACGTGACAATCAAATTGTGTTATCCAGTCACAGCACAGTAGGTGGGACAAGTGCTGTGGAGGTGTGACAACCAAACCCCGCTTCAAGTTGCCTGTTACAAACACCCCACATCCGCGCTGATTAGTCGATTGATTCCGTACCAATGGCGACCCTGATTTGATGCAAGCATCTAGCAATGTGCAATGCATGGACAATGCGATAGTTCTCACTCGCCAGGCTAGTAGAACTGCAGTGTTGTTGTCTGAAAATCTGCACACTGTCCAATGGCATGGTACTAGCTATCCAATGGCAACGCTCCAAAACTTCTGAATGTTTAAGATGGAGCGTGCAAAGAGGCAGGCAAATAGTAAAATCCAAATGAATAATTTCCCTGTGGCAGAAAACTTAAGGGTACAAACAAAAGCAAATATATGAGTCCGCCACAGCACGGCTGAATGCAAAAATCTATAAATCCACATTGTATCCAAGTCGTATAATGTATTTGTTCTCGCTGAAACACATACACGCTCGGTCGGTGAGAAATGAGACTTGGGAAATTACAAGCTGGGGTTTTCTGTTTGTCTAGAGGAAAAATCAGCAAAGTCAAATTTCCTTTTAGTAAAAAATGATCAACATGACCTCCTTAAGAAAGCTCCCCCTCTCTCCCCGCTGCCAGGCGGCGATGGAAAATAAATTATGTTTCCAAGTCGTGCTGATTTCCCACTGCACGCCAAACGCCTTCCTCTGACGCTCGGCCCGACACAGTCTGACGTGTCCTGATGAAAGTGCAAATTAGTGAACCGGTGGAGGGAAAACACACAGTTGGCACCAGCTTCCATTGTTACACGGCAATCACGGCCAGCAGAGAATATATAATTGATAACTGAAGTTGATTAAAAAGGAAACTGAAGAAAATGTGTTTTTGGCGTGCCGTGTCGATTTGTTTTTATTGTATCCAATAAGAGAAGCTCCAACAACGGGTGAATAACTGCTGTTTAATTCATTTAAATTATATACAATAAGGGGGGGGTGGCGGTGGGCGAGTGGATAGAGAGTGTCTGAACGTCGTGTCCGGTGTCATTTACTTGCCGTGTATTTGGCTTTTTTTTTAAACATGTATATTCGGTGGGAACACACACCTACAGGGTTATTTAAAACGGACAGTGGTAGCTTTCGGTGTGCTATTCCACACCCAAATGTTCTCGTGTGGATCTGTGACCCACAAATGCATGATTTAATAATCAGTGCAACTGATTGTTGACCACTCGGTGAGTAACTCTAAGTCAGATTTTGACTGTATTTCATCAATATTTATACAAAATTATGAACGAAGCGAGTGGTATGACGTGTAACAAGTTGACATAGGCAACAATAAGGCACCGGAAGTGACCTGCAGAACGGCGGGACAAAATTACTCCCACCAGTGTTTCGCACGTAAACCTAGCAATAAAATGAATCTGATTGTGAAAAAAGGAAGAGAAAAGTAGTAGAACGAGTTGGGCTCGGTCTACTACCCCCCCAACACCCTCCCAGCCCCCACGGGGACTCACAGCCGCAGATCTCAAAAAAAGGGAATTGTGTTTTCTCCACAAAGCCCTCCTTACTAGCGCTGCTGGGCCAGCAAACACTCCAGAGAGGCCGACATAACCTTAACTTTCTGATCGAAGTTGTTATTTTTAAATCATTGTTACAAGTCAGCGGGGAAGGCTGGACGAACGCGCACATCGTCCGCGGACCGCCCATCTCTACCTCCGGCGCATCGTCCGCGGAGACTCCAGCACCGCCAGCGCCGCCAGATTCCCCCGCATTCACAATCAACAGTCCGCCCCTACTTAAGGCCGCGTCCGACCCTGGAGAGATGCGGCCCCAAAGACTCAGTTCAGGTCAGTCTACTTGACTGGGCATGTCACGTCTCAGCTCTAAATATTGACGAAGTCTCGCTAGATATCCGTTCTCCGAACGCATATTGCTTCAATTCAATACGTTGACAAGACCTGTATATCAGTTCTGCTCCTGACGTTGTGCTCATCCGGTTCCATTCTTTCCCGATTGCAGAGTGACCCCCAGGAGGCTCCACCCGTACCTGGTCCAGACCCGGACACTGATCATGAGATGAGTACTGTTTCTGACGACGAAGCCATGGACGACGCCTAGATAGATAGACCTATGCATTGAATATTCAAGGGTTCCACTCTGATCATCAAATTTAAATACATTTTTGAACTATAAATAAAGGGTTCTTAAACGCTCTCTTCTGCCTCCTCTCTGGGTTTGTAAATTGTTTGTGTTTGACCCGTGACAATAATTATGCAATGGCTTTACCAGCCCTCTTTGGAAAAGATTTTCCTCAACATGGTACCTGAGCTAAAATTAAGTTTGACACCCCTGCTTCAGAGAGTGAGCGATCTCATAAAATGACCCCCACTCTTGGCTTCTCCCACGGGAGAGGCAGACCAGACTTTTGTGTGTGTAAGTGATTGCTGACACCATGGAATATTCCATTGTGCAGGAAAAACCTGACAGAGAACCGGTTGTGTTGTGACAATGATCAATGGGCCCTGCCTCTGTCCTCAGATATCCCCTTATCAAGCACGGTGACTCTAGGAATCAGTGGATCTGTGACATCATCTTCTCATTGGCTGTGTCCGAAATCGCTCCCTAACCCCCATATAGTGCACTATATGGGGCACACGCCATTTTGTAGGGGTGTCCGAATTCTCCATTTACGCTATATAGTGCACTGAAAGCACAAAGCACCGCAAAAAGTAGTGAGCATCGGATGTACCCTAGACAGAGCAATATAACCCATAATGCATTGCAAGACGTTTTAAAGATGACCTAAACTTTTTTTTAAAATGGCGCGGTGAGAGTAAATAGCGACCGACTGTGGCTAATTGTTATAAATGTAAGTACTTTTGACATTTTCTGATGATTGTTGAATTTGACAATTATATTTTTTATAATTCTATTTTTTAATAATTGTGACGACGGCAACTCTAGTGTTCGAAATCTTGGCCATTGCTGTTGAATGCACTATAAGTGAATGCACTATATGTGGGGTAGGGAGTAGGGGATAGGGAGCGATTTCGGACACAGCAAATGTCTTTAGGAGAGTTTGATGTGTAGTTCCTGTAAAAATTCTACCCTGAATATGACGTCCAGCTCGTTGCTGGGCGACCAGTTGCGTTGCTGTGTTCCGACTTAATTTTGAACTTGTGTATTTAAAGGGTCACCACACACCTATTACATTATTCAAAAATCATGGTGGCACCTTTTGCTGTGCTATTCCACGCCCAAATGTTCTAGTGTGGATATGCCCCACAAACGCATGATTCAATAATCTGTCTAACCCGCCCGTGACCACACTGAATGAGTAACCTTGAGTCGTATTTTCAATGCCCCCATGTTTTTAGCGCATAAACACGTCTATAACAGTGGTTCTTAAACTTTACCACCTGAGAGACTATTCAGTGATTTTGAAATATAGCCATATACGCCTTCGCCAAACATACACCTAGGTGGAGGGGATTTGCCAATGTGTGCGTGAAGATTCGCTTGTGTTGCGTGCAATTGACCGTGGGTGATGGCGCTGTCCGTGGTGCTAAACGGCTCAGGCATCTGATAATTCTGTTCCGTTGTGTTTTTGCAATTTAAAAACTGTTATATCGTCAAAATGATTGAAATTCATAACGTTTCTGTTGCGTTCCTATTTTCTAGAACTACAAATGATGAATAATAAGAGAAAAATAACACCTAAAATTCTGTGATACATGCTGCATGTGACATAATAATATTCCATAATGCTGCGCACGACGATAGCTTGCAATGGTAGCTATGAACGCATATGGACAGACAGCAATCAGCTCCTCTCTACCCATCCAGCCTGCTGAGTGACAGCCAGCCCTCTTATTACATGTTTACTGCTTATTATAATAAATGTAGTATTCTTATTATAATATTTAGTATAATTTCATCTGAATCAGGTTTATTTCAATTTGCAAGAATACATCAAATTGAGCAAACATTTTGAAGGGTAAGGCTACTAGGCCTATCACAATATTCTGTTCTTAGGATAGAATGGAAGAGGTTTGTTTTACCCCCACCGTCCTTCTCTCCACTGTAATACCACTAGCAACACCCCACATCCCAGCCAGCCCCACTCCAGGAGGACATGCCCCGTGCTGCGTTGGCGCCCGCCTTTCTCACGCCGTTCTCAAAAAGCTTCAATAATGCATGTCGCCCTCACCCTCTGTTGGTGTTGTGTAATCAACTGAACACCGCCTGCACTATGCAGGCCAGACCCTGCTGCTGCCGCCTCGTATGCACGCACAGCTGCACATCCACCACACACAGGTTTATGTTAAGATTCCTGGTGCATCCAGCAAAGGTGACAAGCTGCTCGACTAGAGCCAGAGAGAGGTCAAGACAACAAACTGACACCTCATATGAGTCTGAAGGTACAAAACCCCAGCTGATCAGCATGATCCGCGTCCGTCTGGGCTGTTGACACACCAGGGTGAATGCACGGGCCGATGCCTGTCTGAATCAACAATCAAAAGTGTCAGAAAGGGGGGCTTTCAGAACGCTACAGTGTTAGGCATTAGCCCTTTGGTAACAGACGGCTGATACGTGAACATTAGCATGCTAGCCCTAGCCCGGCAGGCCATCATTGTGATTATGTATGGTTCAGACATGACCCAACTATCCACAACCATGATACCACTGCAACTACCACCAATGACCATCCCCAATACAAAAAGTAAACCTTCTACCCAAGAACCCCAACCCCACAGGGCAAAGTAACCCAGAAACGTCTTGTTTTAAGACAACCAGCATCTCCCACTTCAGTTTTTGCGCATGAAGCCCAAAATTTAGCCTAAAATCAATGTCATTGCATTGTCAGTGGTTTCAGAATGGCATCTATGAATGTTTCGACCATAAAGGGATGAAAATGCAGTGGGTGACCTCCACGCTAGGGATAAATCAATTAGTCGACTTTAATCGGCGACTAATCGATTATAAAATTAATCAGCAACTAATTCAATAAGCAATAATCGCCAATGAATTTAATTTACACTCTAAGAAAGTCTTCAAAATATTGTGGCATAAATTAATTACAAGATAATTAGATAGTTTGTGTCAGAGTAAGTGAGACAAACATCTAATTGTTGTTGTAAGAGTGGTTGAGAGGACTATATTTAACTATATTTGACTATATTTAATGTTGAACAGGCTAATGGTTTGTAATTGTTGCTCCCTGTATATATTTTGGGATTTCTTCAAATTTAAAAGAAATCTTACTTTCAATAATCAGCTATTAGAATTTTCTCAGCCCATTCGGACCATTTTCAGCTTTATAGAGCAGTTTGGCGGGTATTGCCAGTATAATTTTTAGTTGTAATAAGAATTTCCGGTGCCTTGTCTATTTAGTGGGAGCACACGCCTACTGCAAACCACACATTACCACTGGATGGTGGTAATGTGTGGTGTGCTAGTCCACAACCAAATGTTCAGATCTGTGTCTCACAACCTCAAAATCAGATTGATAATCTTCTTCTTCTTCTTCAACGCAACCCATTCCATTTACACATCTGCGTCAAACTTACGAGTGAATGCAGCCATCCCATTGGTCAAGAAGAACATGTGACTACACCAGCAGAGCCCTAACTCCAGCCAACACTATGGAGCGGGTGTTGCAAATTGCTTACGTTGAAGCTTTTTCACGCCCCAAAGGCTCAACGCCTTGACGCTTTTGGCACAGCAGACAGCAAAGAGTCTCTCCCCTACTGGGACAGCGGTTCAAGCCCAGTTAGGAGCACTCGGCTGGGTTCTTCGTAATATGCAGCACGCTTCAATAATCTGAGCATGTGCACCCACAGCGCTTCTCGCCACTCTGCGTGTATGGATTCATACACCTGATTTCTGAATATCATATGCCAGTGCTATCAGCATCAGAATCATCTTTATTGCCATGGTCAATGAACAGTCATAGACTAAGAATTATTTTCGGTACCGGTGCATAGAATAAAGTATAAAGAGCAAAAAATAATAAAAATAGTAAACATAGAATAATATAAAAATAAAAACAAACAAACACAAGGGCATGTGTCAATAAGTCAATAAGTTCTTAGTAGGGCATACTCCTCGTGCAACTCCACAGCTCTTAGAGCAGGTCAATCAGTGTTCTACATACACAGGTAGTATATATGGATATATTAAGGTTATATCCAGTACTCTTGGGGAGTTGCACAGAAAATGCTTGTCTTATATAGTAAGCTTATCACACAGCAAAGCATGTTCAGACGTCAAATAAGAATCTCATCACAACACGCGTTCAGACGTCAATTGGTATCGAGTATTCATGTTCAGACACCAAGCCACATCATGGCCTGGAACAGAACTAGTTACATAGTGCCTGTGACCATAAGTGAGAACACATTTCTGTTACAAGTCAGCGGGGGCGGCTGGACAAATGGCGTGCATCGTCCGCGGACCGCCCATCTACATCTCTGGCGCAAGGATCGTCCACGGAGCCTCCAGCACCGCCTGCTGCCCCGCGTCTGCAATCAACAGTCCGCCCCTATTTAAAGCTGCATCCGACCCCGGAGAGATGCGGCCCCAAAGTCTCAGTCTACCTGACTGAGCACGTCATGTCTCAGCTGTATATGTTGACGAAGTCTCGCTAGATATCCGTTCTGCTGTTAAACGCGTATTGCTTCAATTCAATACGTTGACAAGACCTCACTGCATATCCGTTCTGCTCCTGACGTTGTGCTCACCTGGCTCCATTCTTTCCCGACTACAGCGTGACCCCCATGAGCCTCCACCCGTATCTGGTCCAGCCCCGGTGGACACTGATCATGAGATGAGTAGTGTTTCTGACGACAAAGCCATGGACGATTATTAGATAGTTCCTGTTCACTCCACGTCGACCCCTGAAGGGTCTCAATATAATCTAAAGAGTAATAATTTTAAAAGTTTTAACAGCAACACAGAAATGAATCTCGTCAACTAAAGTTCATGTTAGCAAACAAATGTACAACTATTGGGTTACTTACTCAGACACAAACTCATTGATTTATACACTAACGAATATGATGAGTAATATAGTTTGTGTAAACCAATAGGGCTGTTGCACGTGACGGCAGAGCTTGGCAGATATTTTGGTGGTATCACGTATGGTGATTTCTACGTATACGTACGGTTAAGTGGTATTACTTACCCCTTGACGTCCATTACATAGGGGCAAATACAATGGTAGTTTGTTACAGAGGCCTCACCTACCCAGATTATCGCCCACTAGGGTCGCCAGAAGAAGAAATACAATGGATTTAGTTAGGCTGCCATCAGCTGACGATTGATAGCATATTACTAGGGCTGGGTATCACTAGGTACCCCACGATACGATACTATCACGATATTTTACCCACGATAACGATAATATCACGATACAGCGATTCTACGATTATCGATATATTGCAAGAAATTTCACCCACGATACATCACGATATCTGTGTCAAGGATAGACCATATATCTCTCCACCCCTTTGTGTGATGGTAAAATGGTTTGGCCCAAAGTGGGCATGTGCTCCGTGCTGTGCACGGCCCATAGTGCTAGCATTGGCTAGCGCTAGCAGCAGTTTGTGCCTCCTTGTGTCTTTTCTGAACTTTATTTTACTTTATCCGCCTAGCGGATTGGTAGCGCCTGTTGGATGTCTGTTCGCGGAGCCCTCTCAGCTGTGGGGTTGTCTGTGGCGTGTTGTGTCTGTTTTCGCCCGGCACGGAATGAGTCTTCATCGGCTGCAGCCACAGGGTGCTGTGTCTTCCCAACACGGAATGAAACTTGTACCACGCGCGTTCTGGAGAATATTATTTTGTACGAAGCGTGTTGTGGATACGGCAGCGAGTTCTCACGGCGCTGCCGTGGACATTTAGTAACAAAATAATCTCCACAACACGGAGCGAGTACCCGCCGTGTTGTGGAGATTATTTTGTTACTATATATCCACGGCAGCGGGTACTCGCTCCGTGTTTTGGAGATTATTTTGTTACTATATATCCACTGCAGCGGGCACTCGCTCCGTGTTGTGGAGATTATTTTGTTACTATATATCCACGGCAGCGGGTACTCGCTCCGTGTTTTGGAGATTATTTTGTTACTATATATCCACTGCAGCGGGCACTCGCTCCGTGTTGTGGAGATTATTTTGTTACTATATATCCACGGCAGCGCGTCCTCGCTCCAATACAACAACACGCATCGTACAACATGTTTCGTTTCGTGTCAGCGCTAGCACGGACTCACAGCACGCTGTGTCTTCCGGGCCAACACATACACAAACGTCCGTGTCCTAGCGCGCTGCGGGGACGCGGCGCGTCTCGCCCCGTGTCCGAGCGAACAGTCGAACACACAGACACTCATCACGCTGCAGCGACCCGCCGAACCAATTCTGTAGCGGGTTTTTGTGAGAGAATATGTTTAGAACGGCTGTATGTTTATTGTTTAAGTATGGATATTTGGCCTCAGCATATCGATAACGTACCGCAAGACGAAATATCACGATATATCGTAGTATCGAGATTTTGGCGCACCCTTAAT
>OMKY01181221.1:0-11130 GCA_900302395.1 Bregmaceros cantori
ATATACAGTGTGTCCATACAGTGGGGACAACGCATATACAGTGTGTCCATACAGTGGGGACAACACATATACAGTGTGTCCATACAGTGGGGACAACACATATACAGTGTGTTCATACAGTGGGGACAACACATATACAGTCTGTCCATACAGTGGGGACAACGCATATACAGTGTGTCCATACAGTGGGGACAACACATATACAGTGTGTCCATACAGTGGGGAGGCAGGCACATGGAGAGACATGGAAATATAAATACACAGACATAAAGATGGAATCCCATCGCTTTCTGTCTTCCTCCGCTCCTTCCACCTGGCACTGTGCCTTGAAAGATTGTCTTTGAGAGTCCTTGGGATCTTGTTACATGTCTGTACCATTTTAGTTTTAACGGTCCAATGGTTTGTTTTATTTTGGATTTTAATTAAACTTTGGTGATTTACTACCAGTCCACTGATCTGTTAACTCTTCCTGTTGAACCCACACAATATCATGTCTCTCTTGGAGATAAATAAGGTAGCTATCTCAAGTTCCGAACTGGTTTAAGGAACGAAAAAGAAAACTGAAAACAAGCAGAATTTTACGGAATTTACGAGCAGCGGAAACAGAAACGAAAAAAGATTTCTTCAAATGTTCCGAAACAGAAACGGAACATTATGAAATCCACAAAACTGGTTTAAAAATGTTTTATTTCATTATCTATATATTTTATCATATCCTATGTCTGGGAGACTATTTCCGTCCACTTTCACTGTCAGTCGTCAAGCCCCATGCATCTGGGGCTCCATCTTGTGGACAGACGAGGAAGTGAATGTAATGGTGTTTTAACCCCGGGTTTCACGTTAATACAGTTACACTGAAGTTTGAAAGTCCACCAAATATATTTTGTATAAACTATATCTAAATCTAACATTGCACACTATACAGAAGAGAACGAACAAAATGTTTGTGTTCCGAACCGTGGCGGAACGGTTCTGAAAACGAAAACATTAAACATAGACCTACCTGTTTTAAAAATAATTTCCTTTCTTCAAGCCCTAACACACACACACACAACAAGTGAGCATGTGTACACACACAAACACACCCACAATAGCTGTTTCAGGTGCTGCATTGGGGTGCATATCTTCTGACTTTCAGAGTGAATTACATCACTCTGGTGACAAATTAGATTGCACCATCTGTCTCTAGCAGACATTAAAAACAGCAATTATCACACACAGTGCACCAAAATCCTCGCCATATTCAACAACCACCCACAAAAATACCAGACCACCTGTTGGGGCTCGGTTTCATTTAGAAACTTTAAACTTTTAAGTCCACACTGAACCAGATTGAAATGGGGAAAATGAGCTAGTTACAAAAAAAACTTTTTAAGACAACAATACTGTTTCACAAACAACCAGACACCCTGCAGGGGCATAGAAAGCGGTTTAGTGGGAGGAGAGAGCAGAGAGCCTGCTTTAACGCGGGTCTGATTGTACGGCGAACCAGAGGATCCGATTTTTTGATGCGATCAGTGCAGTGGGGTCAAAAAAGCCTGGCAACGCATCGCGTTGGACAACGTTGGTATGTTTTTGGCAGCGTTGGTTTGTCCCCAAAGAAAAGTTTGTGCACGGACCTGGATGACATGTTTTACAGTTGTTGGAAATTACACACAAAATAATTGATTACATTTTGGTGCATTTCTGTAGCCTATAAGTAACAATGATGCGCACCAATTTACCGATCGATCACTGGGCACTTACCGCGGTCACTTGACCAGACTTCAGGATTGCAGGACCGCTGGGAAATGTCGTTGTTCACTGGTTGTATGGGTCCATCGCAAACACACTACTCTACGCGCACTGATAATGGGTTGCCACACCTACTGCTAGCACTAAAAGTACTATTTATATCTAACACTACACCGCAGGTTTGCAATCTCTGAGTGCTTCTAGTTTCTTCCACAATTATTTAGCATTAAATAAGGATAAAGAACATTAAAAAGAGAAGAAGCTATTGAGAATAAAATACTCCATTTTTTTCACATTTGGCATGTATGGTTCTTGCAACTATGCTCTATCCTCCATCTTCCATTTTATTTAGGAGTTGAATATAAAAGGACGACACAGAAAGAGCAGACACACACAGAGAAAAGAACAACTTGTCAAGTGCTGGGAGAAAGGGATGTATTTGAAAATAACGAGCAGAGGAAACACTGGAAAATATTTAATTCACTAACCCTGTCTGGTCCTCATGGGCTTCATAGACTATATACTGAAGGGTGCTGGCAGCGTGGAATGCCTTATTGGAGGACTTAAATGCAAATGTTCATAGTTGAGTATTACTACTTCAGTTTTTCCACGGCAGCGAGCCTCTACGGAGGAACTTTGAAACTAGGGGTGCACCGTTCACGTTTTTTTGCTCACGATCCAATCCCGATGCTTTGATTTTAACGATAGGCCGATCCCGATCCCTGATACCTAGTATGAGATCTAGGTATCAGGGATCCTGCAAAAATTTGTAGTAGCCAAACAATTTGGCACAATTGTCAATTTCAATAATAGTCAAAGTAAATAAAGTAGTCAAAGTAATTTGGCTCCCCAACTCATTTACTGATCCTGATCGGGACAAAACAACAAGACCCGATCTGAGGATCGGATCGGTGCACCTCTATTTGAAACACCATCTTCCTCCTTGTATAACTGTACGCAGGTTGATGGCCGGCGTAGTGGCACGATTAGGTATGCAATCAACTTTACAGATCAGGGAAGAGCGTATACACTTTTTGGTTGTGTTTTTCTGGTGACACCTGATTGTTGAGTTAATATGTTCGCATACCCCAAGGAAGGTAGCGTTAGCACATCCGCCGGGGCTGCCAATGTATTCAAAATGTCACAATGTATCCTGCCGTTCGTGTGCGCGAAACGGGTCTCACGCGGCCAGTTTCAGACCACGCTGGCCCGCGTCATGGCACGTTTTCCGCAGGTTCAGCCCCGGGTCAAGACCACCTCGTCTAGCAAGGCTCGTCTCGGATGATGTAGCGCGCGCCAGGACTCGCTTGGCGCATTCATACCAACCGAGATGGAACACGAAAAAGAGTTCCATCTCGGTTAAAACGAGTCGGACCCGGGATAAACACGTTGGTTTGAATATGCCCTTAAACACCAGTGTGTTAAGATAGTTGACACTGGAAGGGTGAAATTAAAACCAACACCAGCAATATTTTTACTCGCATCTCTTCAACAACGCTAGTGAAAAAAGCAAGATAAACACTCCCCCCATCACTCACTTCACCACCAGCCCGGCTGTATCCACCCCACTTTCTCCAAGACAATGCAAATGGGCCATTAAACATGAAATTAATATACATGAGACGGTGGGCTCCGAAAAAACAACCGCTGACAGCAGCGCCGGGGAATCAAGTTAATGAATTAGAGACCGGTCAATAACAATCATGCTACTGCGATGCGTCCGACTCGATGTGCGGTGACACTGCGGTTTCCCTATTAAATTACGTACAATAAATGACAGTTTCTTGGGAACAGAGATGGCAAAAGTACCCAGATTTCTTGAGTAAGAGTAAAATACATTAGTAAAAAAACCTACTTGAGTAAAGTAAAGAGTAAAGGCTGACAAAAAGTATTTTTGAAAGTAAAAAGTACAGGCTCTAAAATGTACTCAAAAGTATAAAGTACTAAAAATAAAATTGTATATAAAATGCATTTTTTTCAATGTTAGTTTGTCCATGTTATTGTTTGAATAAATGACCTAGCCTAATTTAGCTTATATCTCAGGACTAAAGGAAGTCCACTTATTAACTTAATAACTGGGACTGTACTCGGTGCATCAGCGCCCCCTACTGACTCATATTATACATGTTATCCTACCCTGTCAATACGCAAAAAAAAAAAAAAGTAATGAGCCTGTTTTGGTAAAAATAAGGAGTGGAAGTACAGATATTTTTGTTAAAAATTTAGTACAAGTAAAAAGTAACCACAGAAAAAGGTACTTCTAAAAGTACAGATACTTGAAAATTTCACTGTATTTGTACTTCGTTACTTCTCATCTCTGGCCACAGATAACACATTTGTTTTATTTGTCTATGCACTTCGAGCCAAGTACAAATTCTTTCAGACATTTTAATTTCTTGGTCCAGTTTTTCAGGATGCAGATCGATGAGAAGGAGAGGGTGCCTCTAGGCCAGTTCACACCCGATATGCAGCGTGATGCACCTCTGCAACCTGAACTGGCCTTTAGGGAGAAAACAACGTGCTGATTGAAGAGAGACGGGGAGCGGAGCGGTGGAGTGCATCAACGAACCGACCAAAGAAATGAAAGAAGTCGGCGGACAATTTCAGTCCCTCTGTCGTGCCTACGGCGAGTTCGCGTCCGAGACCGAACAGAACCTCAGCACTCACGAGTCCCGATCCTTGGAAAAAAGTCTGATCGGCCCAGAGGATCGAATCGGTACACCTCTAATATAAACCCGGACATACTCCAGAAGGTGACAGAATTTTGGGAATGGGCGCGACCTCATGTTGGTTGGACGCAGATGCCGTTTGATTGATAGCGAATTGAGCGAATCACAGTGTCTGCAGTTGCTCACGTCCACTCTCTAGAGACGCACAGACCGCTCTGCTGCCAGCCTCAGCCAGTCGGCGTGATGAGAATTCTGCCACGCGGTGGTTGCGCAAACTCAGCTGGTCTCTCTCCACTCCCCCCCTCTACCACTCTCTCTCCACTCACCCCTCTACCACTCTCTCTCCACCCCGCCAGCCCCCGCACCACTCTCTCCTCATTCTCTCCGCTCTTAATTGGAGCATCACAGCATTGCCTGTGAACGCGTCGGCTAATAGCAGAGTGCACTTCTTTCACAGCCATTCACAAGCATGGATGCACACAAACAGACATAAACACACACATGGATCACAGCACAGGTGGGTTCGCCATCGCACAAATACGGGCGCACACGCAGACACGCGCGGAGAGCGCACGCCGCGCTGCTGTTGGTGTTGTGTTGAGGCGATAGTGAACTGATGACCAGTTTCGTTTCCATTTAGACTCGCTGCCTTTAACACTTTTCTCTTAACGATATACTCGCTGGGATCTCAGTATGGCTGCTAGCATCCAATACCAATGTCTTTACAGTACTACTAGCACTGTATGGCCAGGGATGTTTTAACAGGATTATGCCTTTCATTTAAAATTAATTTTTTAACTGCGCCGCAAAGCAGGTTATGTTTTTAGTTGCATTGGTTTGTTTGTCCCCAGGATAACTGAAACAAATTTTTAAATAATTGAGATCAATACAGACAGACCGCAAAAGCAAATGGATTCAATCGGGCCGACCAGCTGATCTCATATTACACACGATGGAATTAATTTGTACGTGTGTATAGCTAACTTGTCGTTGTGTTTTAATCATTGACCAACCAGCCCTTCTCCAAACAATGAGGATTGGAGAAGAGTCTACGGAGTTGTTGAGTTGCACATTATGGTAAGCTGTATGACAATAGCAAACGCACGTACAGAACAGGTGTGGAAAAGATTGCATTAACCCCTGCATGTTGGTAGAAACCATAGAGATTTTAAGAAGCAGAGTGGTTAACTATTGGATGGTGAAATAGCATGATACTCAGCCTCTGGTCCAAGATGATGCAAGCAGGCCGAGTCGAACACAGCCTGCAGTATAAATAGAGGAAGCTACAGGTGCTAGTCATTAGGATTAGCTCTTCTTCATAGCTTCCTGTCCACCGGTGCCCAGCGGCTTACGGGGCAGTATCCCCCCCCCCCCCATCGATAATCTCTGGTAAGTGGCGCAAGAGCCACGGGTAACAGTCATTTTATTTTTTTAATGTTCTAATTTGCACCATAAAGAGTGGTGGTGTAATGGAATACTTTTCTTTTTAATTGGCTCACAGTCGTCTCTTCTGCCATCATCCAATTATGCCTAAATCATCAAGTGGACCTTTAAACCCTGGAAAGTGTTCGGTTGGGCCGTATTTTAACATGTTATGAGGACACCAAAATAAGTGATGCGTTTAGCCGATGCAAATCAAGCCAATACACATCCAAACAGACAAAATAATAAAAATTAAAAAAACTAAATCGATGAACACAAAGTGGTTGGATCCTGTGCCACCCACACAGCCGGGGCCGATCAATATGACTGAAAAATATTCAGGAATGGAAAGCCAGCAGTTGGGGATTCATTCAAAAAGCCAAACGCTATCAAATTAGCTGGGGAATACAGCGATTCTACACCAAACCCATTGCTATTCCGACACCTTTTTGGGGAGGAGCACCCACCATTTTGCCGCAATGCATCAGAACTGCAGCGTTCCTCCCTACTGGGTGTCAGCACTGGAGGGACCCTAACAGCCGACATTCGTTCAGGGGAAATAAAAAAAATAGAACAAACAATATTTTTGCGTTACGAACCCGTTCAGGACCGGTATTTTGGTGGCGGAACGGTTTCCGAGAACGAAGACGTTAAAGATAGGCCTGCCTGAATCGTTCGGAACGGAACGTTTTAAAAAATAAGTTCGTTTTCCAGCCCTTACTGGAATACACAGAAACAAAACAACAGACCAATTTGTGACACCAGAAACTTCTAAAAAGAAAAAGAAGGTTGAACGCCTGACAGCACTTGAGAGCGTGGACGGCATGTTGAGTGATGACAGGGCGCACCCCAGCCTGACCGCGCTGGCTCCGGTTGGCTGAGCCGCATCTCGGGTCAGCGGCGCCACATCGAGGTCACCCGCACCTGAGGAGCCGGGATGACAAGTGCCAAACAGCCCCGCGCGTACACACCTCCCCAAACTTGTCTCCTCCCGTCCCCCCTTACTCCCTCCTTCCCGGAGCGTGTGGCCGGCAGCTTTCAGGTCGGCCAGATTGAGCTGCGGGGATCCTGCTGATTGGTTCAGGAGACGGGAGTGACGCGTCCGCGGCTAGGAGATTAGCACAGGCCTCGGGCTAATGGCTCGTGGAGATTGAGTTTGGCTAGTGGAAACCAGAACGAGCAGTGGTCAGTGGCTGCTGCAATGTTTTTGTACAAAAACGGATCTGGATGAAATTTTGTACAGTTGTTGGAAATGACACACGGAAGGACGGATTACATTTTGGTGCATTTCTGTAGCCTATAAGTAACATAATCAGACTTAATCACCAAGTTACCGATAGATCGCTGGGCGCTTACTGCGGTCACGCGACCAGACTTTCGGGTCGCAGGGGGCTGCGGGGAAATGTAGTTGGCATGTTTGCCGGTGGGAATACAGTCTATGGGTCAATTGCAATCGTGCTACTCTAGAAGCACTTGCATTGATAATGGGTTGCCACACATACTGCTAGCACTAAAAGTACTATTTTTTTGTACCACTACGGCACAGGTTTGCAATCTCTGAGTGCTTCTAGTTTATAATAGAAACAATTTCGTAGGAACTAGAGATCCTTTTCATATTATGAACGGTTAACATATTATTAAGACAGAATGTTTGGCCGATCACACAGCTGTGCATTTCAGTGCCAACATTCTTGAGTTTGGCGAGTGGAGACCAGAACGAGCAGTGGTCAGTGGCTGATGCAATGTTTTTGTTTAAACTCTCTTTTCTTTGCTGGGGAGTTACACAGACATCTGACAAAAAAATACATATTTCTGTAAGCAGTGTGTTGTTTTTAAAATGTTTTTAGTGCTGTTGTGGTAATCCTAAAGTAAACGACTTGAATCCAGAACACCGGCAGAGTTGTTGTCTCAAACTAGCTGTTAACTCAGTCGTCAAATTTTCCAACCTCCAGATGCTAGCAGAGTTCCTGTGCCAATTTGGCAGAGATCTAGGAAAGCAACCCCTGAACCTAACCCCTAAACCTACCCTTTAAACCTAGCCCCTAAACCTAACCGCTTAAAACATAACCCCTAAGACTAACCCCTAAACCTAACCTAAAATTATTATTATTATTTTTTTTTCAATTTGCAGGTTGAAAAAAAGACGCAAAGAACAAACATATCCCTACCACCGGTGCGCAAATAAAAGTAAGTTACTTTTTTGGGGGGAAAGTAAGGTGTAGAAGTAGCGATATATTTGTTACAAATCTACTCAGTACAAGTAAAAAGTCTTCAGAGAAAAAGTACCTCTAAACATACAGATACATGAAAAAACTACTGCAGTACTTAAGTACTAGTACAGTACTATTATTGTAGTATTTGTACTTTGTTACTTGCCATCTCTGCTCATGGTAGTGGTCAAGGGAAAAATCCTCACCCTACGAGCGGCCGGATTTACGAGTTAGTTTGCATCGTGTACCTCCGTGTTCGTATTCAAACAGGTCTGAACCGCTCCCACAGAACAGGTACCACTCAGTACGTGTTGTACCTGTACCGCCTGGGCCCCGTCTTTAACTTACTCAGCACTCCATACAAATCATTGTTCAAACCAAAGCCCCCGTATAAAACGTATAGCTCGTAAAAATGAAAGAGCTTCACGGGAGCCCGAAGTGCCTGAGTCGCCAATAAAAAGCCGCAGAATTTCCCATCAATACTCCGAGAGTTTGTTTGTGGCTAGCCCCCAGCTAGCAGTTTGTTAGCCGCGGTTGCGCTTCGCCGGAGCGTCGGGGAAGACGGCGATCATGACAATTACCTGCGCTAAATTGCGACGCTGGCTGCTCGCCGGCCTATAAACAAGGTTAGAGCGCTCCCCTCGGGGTAATTGTTGGAGAGTGAGCGGACAGGGCTTGCCGCGGTGATGGCTAAATTGGACGCGCGCCCCGCATCCACCCATTCCTCAGACCGCTGGAGCGTTGTCCTTCTCCTCCGCCTCGACTGCCAATGAGGACGAGGGTTTTCAAGACGTTCACTGGACTGGAGTGGAACCTGTCAGGGGAACTTTCAACCCTCGAGTTCGCTGAATGGAATTCCGATGTCACACAGAACAGAGATCCAAGAGAATCAGACTCTATGTATAGTCTTGTTCAGAGATGGCAAAAGTACCAGGATTTCTTACTCGAGTACGAGTAAAATACATTACAAAAGGTTAAACTCCTGCGCAGCCTGGTGAGCCAGAACCAACGCATCGTCCACGCATCGCACATGAAAATGATAAACAAATGAAATGCTGAATTTGATTCGTGACTCATTCTTTTTCGTCTTACATTAAATAAGTTCGACTACGCTCGTCGACTTGTCTGCAATGTCTACCCCCGATCTCTTCAACCCAGTTTCCGACTAATCCTATCCAATAAAGATGGAAAAACGGCGCTGATGCCGGAAAAATAACTTAAAAAAAATAATAATAATTGAAAGTAACATTTACTCATTTACTCAAGTAATTTTGTACTTTTACTGGAGTACATTTCGAGATGGGTAATTTTACTTTTACTCCAAGTACAATTTAAGCATACATTTACTCAATTACAATTTTTCAGTGCTCTTTCCACCTCTGCTTGCGAGGCGAAATTAATTCGACAGGAGGCAAGTTGAAAAATATAACTTGAACTGTGGTTGCCCTCGGGGGCATTAAAAGGAAACCCAGAGACCCTTGTCGCGGTGTGCACGCACATCCAAAGATGCTCACACATGTGCACGCTCCTTTGCGCTCATGCAAAAATCAGTAGATCATCACGGCCTGTGCGGCCCAGGCCCAGAGAACCATGTCGCCGGTGGGGTTTGGAGATCGGGCAGGGGGCAAATTTGTTTAGATTAAAGATGAAGATTAAATTGCAGCTCCCGGGAGGAGAGGAATGAGCCACACAGACATCACATATACACAGTTATTTATATATTTTAAATCTGGCCAGAGAAAAATGCCCAAGGGTTTCATGTGTGCTTCATAGATATTTCTGTCAGAACCATTTTAGTCAAAAAACACAACAGAAGATTAAGAAGCAGATCTTTTATTGTAAATTAGAATTATCTTGGCAGTATGGCTCTGTTCAGAGGAACTCCCCTATTTCCATGAGTACCATGGAAAAGCACTAATTCAGGGAGCAGCAGTAGTGTAGAGAATATTCACCCTAGGACGCAGGTGAGAAGGCAGCAGTAGTTTAGGAGATTGTCACCCCGGCACGCAGGGTGAGATAGCTAACCCCCAATGAACAGAGCCGAGCGACGTGACAAGAGAACATGTCACATCATACACAACACTTTTTCCATCTTGGTGGTGGAGCAGGGGAAGGTGGTGGGTAGCAAAACAGAGCAGTACAAGTTTTAGGAGCGGGTAGAATTTATAGGGCGTACGGAAGCTGTCTGGCCAATCGCTAGGGGAGAGAGTTAATCAACTGAGGGGATGCAACTGCATCTGAAAGTTCTTTATCTGGCCTGGTGAATTTGTCCAAATTAGTTTCCATTTTTTCATCCTTTCCCTTGTGGCACACTAATTTGGGAATAAAATGGAGAAAGTGATTCCATGATCTCTTTAACTTTGAACCTTCAATCTGTGTCTGTTTTTAAATATACTCAAATCTTCAGGTTTGACAGTGTTCCCATACTCCACAGCATTGGTCTCGCATCTTCCTTTCTTTAAGCGAGCCAGAACCAACACATCATCCACACATCGCACATCGCTAGATGCTTGCACTGGGTCTGGGAGAATCAGGCAAGCCTTCGTTACGGCATCAATGGGCCAATAAGCGCGGACGTAGGGGGAGTTTGTATGGGCTACGCAAGACGTGGGCGGAGTTTGTACGGGCTACGCGAGACATGGAGGAAGTTTGTACGGGCTACGTGAGACGTGGGCGAAGTTTGTACGGGTTACGCGAGATGTGGGCGGAGTTCGCTTGCCACGCCTCCATGCCTCTTGTCCCACCTACTGCGCTATGACTGGATAATACGTTTTGATTGACAACGTTTTTTTTTTTTTTTTACGTTTTCCGACCCTGATTTTCCCAGACCCAATGTAAGCGTCTAGCGATGTGTGATGCGTTGCTTCTGGCTCGCCAGGCTTCATCTTTCACCGTCTCTGTTTGTAGGAGAAGGTGTACCAGGTCATCCTTCTTCATAGAATCCACAGCATTCCGATGAGCAATGACTGGTGAGGAAAAAACCCTGAGTCACGACGCCCGGTGAGCAGCCGGTCGCTGTTTGAGCCGAGCAACATGCTGGAGTATTTGCGGTGTTAAATATTGGATCAAGGAGGGGGGAGGGGAGAAGGGGGCGT
>OMKY01181233.1:0-13458 GCA_900302395.1 Bregmaceros cantori
TACGTTTTTAATACAGCATAATAAATATATAATTGAACAACAATAATATTAGCCAACTGGAAATTTTGCAGTTCGTTGCCTTGCTGTATAATTAACGGGTTTGTATTCATTCTTTAGAACAGAGCGCGTCAGCTCCGTGTACCGCAGACAGCCGCGCTCGTTGTGTATCACTATGAGGCTGGAAGCGCTAAAACTGACAGTGGCCGCATTACGTGTGGAATAACGCAAGCGTTTCCGTAAACATTAGATCGCTTCCTCAATGTGAACCGCGTCGTTAAACTTCCAGACGTGTCGGCAACTCTAACCATCTGTCATTCTTTTAAATGTTTAAATTATTATTAAATGGTAACAAAGCCGTACACAGCGTGCGTTAAAACGAGAGAGGGAGAGACAGAGAGACGGCGAGGGAAAGGGATTCGTATGGGGGGAAGAAAACGTTTGCTGCCGTGTCCGATGATTTCGTCCACCAATGTGTGTGACTGCGTAACCATCCGTCAACCCGCGAGGGGTGGACGCTACCGTCTGTCAACAAAATTTTAACAAAACTAACGAACGCCCAAGCAAGACAGACACACACACACACACACACACACACAGAAATACATTAAGTGCGGCGATGCACTAAAGGCACAGCGTGCATGGGGATTTTTTTAAAAAACGGGAGACAAGAAACTGCGGTTAAAACCGTACCCCTCGCGGTCTATTAACTGCAAGGGGGCGCACCGCGGTTAACCTACTTTTGCGGTTTATCGTTCAGCCTTAGTAGGGCATTTTGGGTTTGGACACACAGCAAGATAGCAATGGTCTAATGCTGTATAGGACAACATTCCAACATGTTCAGAACCTGCTTCATTACTCCATTAATGTGCATTTTTCCCATTTAATGAATGAATGATCTGCATGCCAACATCAAGTTCAATGTACGGCTGCAACTACTGCTTATTTTAATAGTTAATTGTCTACTGGACTAACGTTATTTCCATAACAGGAAAATTCCTAAAATATTCACACGAGCAACACATTTTCTAAAAGACAAAAGTAAACAAATATAATCAATTTTGGTTCTGCCTCAACAATCAAACAACTATATGTACAACAATTCAGTTATATTGACACTTTCTTCATAATCATGTTATAAATAATTACCGTTAAGCCAGTGCTTCCACTACATAGCTTATCTATAGCAATCTGTTATCTGGCAAGTGGAGAGACAAGAGGATGACAACAGGTTGAGGTGCATCCAGAATCGCTCTGATTTAATCAAGGAAGTGCAGTAGTGCACACTTATATTGAAACATGAAATAACTTTCAACCAATCAGAGTAGATTACACAGCACATTGAACATCGACCAATGGTAGCAAACCTTAGTGTACGGTTGTGGTCGATCAAGAGAATCAGGAGAGAAAACGTTTTGACCAACCACAGAGCTGAGGAGGCGGAGGAGAGAGATTTGCTTTCGTTTCTCGCGAAAGCGTACAGAAACCGTTTGTCTATTGTGCTAGCTATTGGAATGTAGGGAGGCTAGCTTACGAGATAAGAAGGTTGCAGCGTCTCCCATTATGAAGTGAAAGAGTCTGACAATTAGAGCGAGAAAGATGGAAGTATAAAATATATTCATGTATAACATTTTCCTGTCATAAATAATGTCCATATAATATTTTGTATTTTCAGAAAGTATCAATGAATATCAAATATTGAAGGACCATTGGGGGTCAGCACAAACAGCGGACAAGAACAATGATTTAATTCCTTGCGGATAATACATTGGTATATGATTCACACATGGTCAAAATGTTACTAAAAAGGCTGAAGAGCTAAAATATGACAGCAGCAGGACGGGCCTACCTTGTCTTCTGCAGACAAATAGAGGGTGGAGCAGTTGTTGCTACAGAAGGAAAGTGTGGAAGACTGCCTCAGCTGACCCTCCTAGACAGACACACATTAACACATTGTTATTTCTGCTACTCTGACCCGTATCCATGGTCCCTTTGTTACCTTGTTCATCAGAGTGTCTGCTTCTTCCTCACAAGACGACTAGACTCCCCAAACGGTGAGGGTGATCTCTACAAGCTAAGTGCTTTGCCAACAACCTGTGATATACTTGCTGTAGCCTTGTAGTTGTTGTAGTCCAAAATACCTAAACTCTGATACTAATGTCATTACCTGCTACTGTGTCACTTTCTCGCTACTATTGTGTTACTGTGTTCACTGGAGTGTCTACTTTGTCCGGCCCAAATTCCATGAGCCCATATTGCTAGTATATGCAACCTGACGATTAAAGCCGATTCTGATCCGTCATGTCAATGTGCCGATCTTTTGCCGATCATATCAATGTGCCGATCTTTTGCCCAGTCTCCTACCATCTGGCAGGAGATATAGAAGCATACAAGCTCAACATCGCAGCATCCATTAGTAGCTATTAGACACTTGAACGTGACTTCCTAGGATACTGCAGAGTTGATGTTCATATATTGCCTTATAAACGCACATAGCACTTTAAATGCTGCATGCACTACCCTTGCACTATTCAGTCATTGTATTGTATTTGCATTGTGTTGTACTATGTGGTCTTGTCTTGTCTCCAAGTCTGTACATGTCGAGTATGAACCAATACTTATTCCTATCACTTGTTGAAATGGCAAATAAACTCTTGAACTTGAATTACAGGCAGCATACCCGTTTGACGTTCTTGGGTGTTATGTGGACAGCTTTATCCGTAAGTGGCGCCTTACAGCGGGCACACCCCTGAGGATTGGGTACTGGAGCCCGTGGGCTCGGGCCTGGAGCCTGGGGGCTGGAGCTCATCCGGATCCCTGGGGACACAACTGACAGAGAGGACATGATAAGCTGATGCATTACTTCAGTAAAGGCAATTGGGTTGAAATGACAACACACCATCATTCACATAAATTGATAACATCATGAATAAACATATCGAACTCCCAAAAAAGTAGTAAGCCTTTACGTAGTGTCAAGTCAATCTCCTTTTGGAATGTCTGCAATGAATGAAGAACCAGAGTTCTGCAAGTTCTTTAATTGCGTTTTAATTGTGTTGCTGTGTTAAATGGCTCACTTTCAGACCAAGAATGTTCATGGTTTTCTAGCGATCCTTAGCCAGATCCAGCAACTTTGTTGTTTTTGTCTGTAACTGATGTTTTTATAGGAGTAAGCTACACTGCGTTTTAAATTACACTTTTCCCTGTGGGGACATTCATGTTTTATCTCGTCAATAAGATATCACTAAGAGGCTCAAGGGTGGAGATGTTAACAAACTAACCTGCAGCAGGAGGCGGTCTAACTATCCTCTGGCCCATCTGTGGAGTGTGGGGTCGCACAGCTTCCGGTACCTGGCATAAAACACATACAGGTTGGCCTTGACCTTGGAAGACATCCAGTTTTTCACATGACAATGTTTTCAATATAAAATAAAATTTAAAAAAAAAATCACAGATAGCTGGAAGTGAAGGAAGGTGAATATAGGCACTGCACGTTGCGCGGGACATCAGCATCAGGCTCACTCCAGGGTGTACCTTAGCCCGTAGCGAGCCATACAGAGAGCAACACTGGAATTGTCACAGAATCAGAAGTGGCATGAAAAGCTTCGACTTTTCCACTCAGACAGCTCGTGGGCGCAGTTCAGAAACTGATCAGCTCAGTTCAGTTACACTAAATATTAATTTCATTAGATTGTCGCAGCTTTTAGGCCGGTGCGGCTTATATAAATACTTTTCAATGATTTTTAAAAAACGGCATGAGTGCAGCTTTTAGCGGTGCGCTCAATGGTCCGATGATACGATAGTTTAGTTCCGTTCCCTGCTAGTTTAGTGCCGGCTAGTGACTAGTCTCTAGCCTAGTAACTAGGCTAGCTGGAGGTCATCTTCTACTGTGCCAGTCCACAGATATTACATCAATAGCAGTAATACACATTTCTTCCAATTAAATGTACGTACAGGGTGTGGCAATGGAACCCTGACGTTGGCGAGCATGGCCAGAGAACTTTGGTCCATCCCGGGGGGAGGAGGTCTGGAGGGGAGGCCGGTCTGGAGCAGCGGAGACACCTGGTAGCTGGCCGGGACCGGAGCTCGGAGCAACTCGGCCAGCGCCACCATCACACGCGGGATGTTCTGGATACAAATTGATTGACTTTCAGCATATCATACATAGTCTATGAACTTGAAACATTCATATTTTAAACAAGGTCATTTTCAAAGTACTCGGAGACAACAGATTTATAAAAATAAAAAGGTCTGATCAACGAAAAAAATTGTCTTTCAAGTCAAAATTTATTAAATAATAAAAATCGAATGGTGGTATTCCTTGGTGGTACAGTCAAAGGTACAGTCTAGGCCGAAAACCAAACAATCGTTGTACTTCAATATTAATTACTTTAGAAAAAATGACGACGATATGAAAATGATAGCACTTCGACCTGCAACTGCAATGTTTTTTTTTTTTTGTGTAGCATCATCACCGAGAACCAGACTACTGTGCATAGATGACATTCATCTAAAACCACATACATTTGTTGTGACCATTAGCGGCAAGTTTAAAGTTCACCACATTAATAGCCTAATGAAATGCTTGCTTCAGATGGATTGTAATTATCTACCGACAGCAGGAGGGATACCTGAGTAGCGATGGAGTTGAGAGTGATCCCGATGGAGACGAGGCCAGTGTTTGAGCAGGAGGCCGGACCCAGGTGGCCTGGCTCAGTCTTTATTTCTTGCTTGAAGGCCGAGGCTAGAGAGGAAACTTCTTAGATTAGTACTCCAGCGTTTCCTCTTGCTGTATATCCTCGGTGCCAAGCCATGCCTATCATCTTAATGACAAATCCAATGCGTGTGTGTTTTTGTATTTATGTTGGTATGGTTGTTTTAATGCGTTTGGAAGGTTGGGGATCAAGTGTTCCTTTTATTCTTGTTTTGCTTTATGTTGCTGTAAAGCACTTTGAATTGCTCTGCATGAAATGTGCTATATAAATAAAGTTTGATTTGATCCATTCCAGGTAACTTGTTGGTCTATGGGGGGGCCTAAGAACTAGCATTTCAGGTGTTGCGGACATCTACAATTTGAATAAACCCTCTGCTAAATCAATACTAATAAAATGTAAACATTTTTCCTCTACATGGGCGCCTTGGGAGTTGTAGCCCACACAGAGAAAATCTCTTAAATTGCCTACAGAAAATAACGGGATTGTAAAATTGTAGGTACAAACAAGTGCAATGTTAATTGTGATGATTACTAACCTTTTCCCCAGGCGCAGGGAATTATGGGTATTGTAGGCGAAGGACAGGGGGACAGTGGTTCACATTTGATGTAGGAGAGATCAGGGTAGCGGCTGATTTCAGTATCGGCGTCGCTCTCTGGGGACGATGATGGGACGTAACCCTCAGGACTCTCTGATCTGTGCTGATCCTGTACCCTACACGCACAAATGTAATGGTCAGTGCACATCGAGCAACACCATTTGTTCTTGCCAATAGAGCACCAAAAGGTCGAAATTTCAGAATTGAAGCAGTGCTTTTTAATAATCATTTTAATTAAGTCAGGCATGTTCTGATTGTTGCATCACCTTCAAGTCAGCCAAATATTCAGCGGAATTTTTATATGTGTCAACAGAATCAGAACACTCGACAAAGATAGCGCGATAGTGAATATCTCCAAACCACAAGAGGCAGTATGGTACGAGACCTGGTATTTCAACTGCTCAGAGTAAAAAACAATGCAGCTTCCAAAGTATAATGGTCCAACAACCATTGACCAATGAGGAGGTGGCTACCTGAGCTCTTCCTGGTTGTTGTGAGGCGGAGTCGGCAGGGAAGCAGGCACATCCACCATCTTAGAAGCGTGGTTAAGGCCGACAAGCTCCTCCCCTTTCCTCTTCACCCCAGACACAGTTTTAGCTGAATAGAGAGCAGAACGGATTGCAACATTGTCAATGTGAGGATTACCAATATATCCAGTAGTCACAAGTTGGATCTTGGAAGAGATGAGGACCCACACATTCCTACGCACTGAGCCCTGCTTGCCATTATACTTGACTGTTCCGAAGCAGTTGAGCTAGAAGAGTGTGAAAATATTTTACAATTTAAGGGGGTGAATAGTTCTGCCGGCAATAGGTAGACCATGCAGAGTATACATCTTGTTGTGAATGATGCCCTCTAATGGACAAAATACATGTATTCAATTTTTAAAGTACATTATAAATATTACATATTTTGTAAATTGCAAAAATTATTAAAATATTTCATTACAAATGATGGGTGGACAAAATAAGTTCCCAAAGAGCAGCTCACCCTCCTGTTCCTTCAGCATGGCTTTCGTCCGTGCCAGCTCCTCGGAGGTAGCGAAGCCGTTTGCCAGCTTGTGACGAGCCACCGGTGGTGGGGTGGGCGGGAGAGAAGCCGGTGGGGTCGGAGGATTGCTGAGGTTGTTCTGGTGGGGGGAGAAGTAAAAAAACGGTGGGTCAAAGGAAAACACCATCAGAAATTCATACTCAAATATAGGCTTCCCTGAACTTAACCAAGTCAATACAAGCCTATCTTGTCTCACTGCGTGAACTCATTCTGACATGCAGGAGTACTTTGTTAGCATTAGGGGTGTAAATCACACCCATCATGGCGATTTGATTCAGTATCAATTTCCTGATCCAACGATTTGATTTTCAGATACTCAAGAATTCACCATGATTCAATTTCGATACGATTGTTTTTTTTAACCCGACAGGCTAGACAAGGTTTCAAATTTAAAATAAATCAATGACAGCTGTAATATCGTTATACATTTTATTGTGTGTAAAGGAAGCGAGGTAGGAGGCGCCAAATAGGTTTAGCGCCACCCAAAGCAAGGGAGTAGAATCAAGTCCCAAAAATCAATAAATTGTATCCTCAGCTATTGTATCGACCTATCGATACAAAATCAATATTAGTTACACCCCTAGTTAGCATAACACAAACAAGGGTTGAAGACAGAAGCAAGTAAAAAAAACACTGCATTTGATTTGGTGTAACCAAACTTCAAATCCTAACAACTCACATACTGGATTTAAATAGAAACAATTTGGAGGTCTTCTTGAATGTTTTTCCATGCTGTGTGCATTTGTTGTGGAATTTGGAATTGCATGCTTCCAATCTTCATTTTTGAAATGTTGCTCGTTACCTATTTACCTATTTTTATTTAGTTTGCTCTAGTAGTGTGGAATTGGAACTGCTGAATGAACATACTTTACCTTCTTGGACTAATAAAGGATTCTGGTAACGGTGTAATGTGATTCTGAGGGAACTTATTTTTCATCGTACCTTGCAGACGAGCTGGGAATAGTAGTCAGTGACACCATCCAAGGAGGCGCTGCCAAAGCAGCCGGTCAGCCTGCTGTCTCTGTCCAGGTTGGAGCTCCCGTAGGGGGGGAACAGAGACACGTTCACCCTCATCACAGGCTCGATGAGAGGCAGGAGGGAGAGCTGCTGTAGGGACGACACACACTTCCAAGTAAGACAAGTCAATTGATTGATTCTTTATTTGATCCATTGCAGGAAATTACAGTGTCACCAATCCAGCTTAAAAACAACAAAACAACACAGCATACACAACATAAAACACACACTATGCTTCCCAGGATATATAATAGCCTATATAAATACAATAGTTAAGTTAAAAACAATAAATTATGCTAAAAGAAAGTGCGTTTACTTTAGTGCATTATAGAATTTATAAAATACGGTCTTACATTTTCATCTATAAAAGCTCGTAGTAGGGAACAGCAGATATTTACTTTCCCAAAAATGTCTACCATTCAAAGTTAAAATTATAATTATCATTTTTAATAATTAAGACCCTTTTAGACCATTATGAGATAAATGTAGACACCCCCCACCTCATTTTCCCTTTTAGACAAGCGATGAAAATGTGGGTGTTTTTAAAGACATACAGGTGAAAAATTGTAGTTTCTGACAGCGCGTGTCTGTAGGAACCAACCTGTTTGACTTGGGTGATCAGAGAGTCTGTACTGAGCACAGCGCCCGGCACACACTCCTCGTCCTCCTTGCGTCTCCTCTTGTTCTTCAGGGGGCTCTTGTCCTTCTCCAACTTAGTGGCCACTCGCTTGCAGCGCTGCTGCTGGAACAGAAGCTGCTGCTGCTGGTGCAGCTGGAGCTGCTGCTGTTGCTGCTGAGTAGAGCCAAGACATTTGTTTTCCAAGGCTTCAAAAAATTAAAACGCCACTGGAAATTCATACTGAATATATGTTCTTCCTTCATCTTAGATTCAATACATACCTTGCGCTCAGTAGTACTTTGTTAGAGCAATAGCATAGTTTGACCGGGTACGCCTTCTCTCTATTTGATGCTCATTGCGCATTCTCAAAATGTCCTGTGATGCCCAGCGGCAGCGGATTTCTTCCCCCATTCACAACCCTTCCTCACAGACCCGCAATCAATTTCATTATGCGATTGGGCAGTGGGATGTGTAAAATTGCCATCTGCATACTTGGCACGCAGGCATATGCGCTCTTTGGGCAGAGTGAAATATCAAATTTTATCACATTTCTTTCTCCCTCTCATTGCAAACTTGCTGGTCTACACACACATTGGGACACACTGCCACTGCTGTATGGAAATGAGGCTTGCAGAGTGAGCATGTTTGTGATAAGAGCGACAGAAATGTAATAGAAGTTCACATTTCACTCTGCACAAAGAGCACATTGGCCAGCGTGCCAAGTATGTTGATGGGGGATTTACACAGCCATTCGCGAAATGCATAGTGTGTGCATCCGCAAGGAAGGGTTTATGGACGTGCTAAGCGTCGTCGTCTTCGTGGCATCACAGGAGATTTTGCGCATGTCCAGTGAGCAACATGCGAAAAGGGGAAAAGGCGTCCCCAAATATCGGGTCACCCCAGCATAGCCCCACCGACCAAAACAAGTTAAAAATAGAAGCAACAAAAAAATGTGCCACATTTGTTTTAGGTAACAACTGACACATGGTCATTAATATATGAAAAATGTAGGAGTTGCTTCCATTTTCACCCCAGTTTGGGTCCATACAGCCAAGCTATGCTAACAAAAAAAGAGCATGCAGGCTGGCAATATATTGTAATGGCTAAGATATGGGATGAACATATTTCATTTGGAGACGTTTGACCAATACACAGCTCACCAAATGATATTGAGCTTGTTTTCTGCTATATCGGTGCCAATATGCAGATACCGATGAACGGTTATACATGTTGGCTTTGGACTAAAGTTAAGATGTTTTGTCGAACATAATGTGAAAATGCATTAATCAAATGTGGACAACCCTGGGACTGCAACATTACCTGTTGCTGCTGTTGCCTCTTCTTCAAGCTTTCCATCAGCTCTGCTGTGCTGCCAACACCCCCGGCATCCATCGTCTGAGGAGGAGTGTTGAGAACGACAATTAGACAAAAACGGTGAAATTACGTTTGCCCATTTCACAAACACAATTTATTCTTGATTAACCACACTGGCATACACGTGGCAGAAAAATGACGAACACGGTGGTGGACACACCAAGCCAACCAACGGACAGTAGAGACAATTTTCGTTCCGAGGCACATTTTCGTTCCGAGACAGTCCTAGAACTAGCAAATACTACTTTTTCAAGACATGAGTAAAGTACATTTTAGACTGAAATGAAGATGAAAAGATAAGGCCTAACACTCAATTTCATGAATGTAAGACTTCTTAAGCCATTTTTAGATGTTGTAGGTCTAAAATAGTGTGCGAGACACCGTGCAGATATTTGAGATGCAAAAATGGTGTGACTGAAAGTGGATAACAAGCTGTGTAAACTCACCAAGTTGTTGCTGCCATGGTCTTCCTCAGGCCTGGTGGGGTCGTGACCTTGGGTGGTGGTCTGGCTGTTGGCAGCTGCTGCGGCCGCCTTGTCCTTCAACAGATGCCTCAATAACTCCTTGCCAGCGTCCCCGGGCGTGGCCATGCTGGGGGGAGTGGCCTTTTGAGATGCCCCCACTCCACACACTGCTCCTTCCAACAGCTCCTCCTAATGAATAAGGCGATACCATTTCAGTCCTTCAAAAAGATTGAAAAACTGAGCCATTCAGCTGATGTTCAATAAGCTGGTGGGAATGTGCGGTGCAATCATTCACGCAAACCATTCCTTTTAATCATCGACCTTGTACATACAAGTGAATGCAGCCATCCCATTGGTCTATAGGAACATGTGACCATAGTAGTATTTATGCAAAGTGAGACTAGAGAGTCTAGAGAATAATGGGTAATCTGTCAAAGAGATCAAAATTTTAAAAACATATCTTGTGCGATAAATTCAGCCACTTTGCGCTGATGCCCTGCACAAGCTGCTACTGAAGATTGAGCGAGCATGTGACATGTCGCTCAATAATGGGTGCAGCCAATTATTATTAAGTCAGACAAAATACAAAAACGACAATGTACGGCAATGACCCAAAGAAAAAAAAATGTGTTTAATAACTTCTCAGTCTATAGAAACAAAAGAATGAATAAAGTATCTTCTCACCTTGATAGCTAGCGCAGCCCCAGCCAGCTGACGCTCTAGCTCTGGATTGGGGACTGTGGTCTGCTGGAACACAGCGTCCGAATGGTCACCACTGCCCCGTGTGGGAGTGGAACAGGAATTGTCAGAGATGTCGTCAGAGTAGGAAGAGAGCGGTGTCCGAGCGCCGTCCTCTCCATCCCGCTTCCGGTTCTTTTTCTTGCTGCCGTCCTCCGGGAGGACCTCAGAGTAAAGCTGCATGAGAGAGGCCGGTTGGTGGCTGCTTCCAGCCTGTGGCTTCATCATGGCTGATCCACCCAACCGTGGATGAACCTGGCCAGGCCCAAGAGGGGATGGGTGCCGAGGTCTGGCCTGGAGCATAGGTCGAGATATGTCTGGATGTCCATAGCCCATTTGAGGTCTCGCAGGCATTGGGGATTTCCCTGTGGCGTATTGGAGCTCCGGCTGCTGTTGGACGGCGGAAGGCCCTGAGGGAGGAGATTGGAGGAACTCCTGGGGAAGCTCCGGGCTGAAGAACGGCATCTGAGAGGGTCCATGCCTCCCGACAGACGCCACCGGCACGCTAGGCGGACAGGAAGCCCCGGGACCCAGGTGTGGCCTGGGACCCACCCCGGAGGTGGCTGCCCCTGGCAGAGGGCTGGCAGGGGGAATGGATCCTGAGCCGAGCAGTCCTTGCTGCTCCAGCTCCAGTCTCTGCTGCATGGTACGGTGACGTTCCACCTGGACAGGAGTGTCAATAGTGAATGGAGATTCCTGCCCAAAGTAAACTATGAGACTAAGAGGTGAAAGAGTGCACTCATTTTTTTGTTTGGGCTTGTTTTCGGGACGGCATGAAATACATTTTTTATTTAATTTATTTTTCAGGCAGACCCAGTTCAGTTGTTGTGCTCCCACCTGGTGGCCACTACATTGACCGTATCCCATTTAAATCGTATTGAAAGAACGAGAGACATGTATATTATGCAAACCATTTAGCCATTATCCACAAAATTATGAATATACATTTTTTACGAAGATATTCCACCGAATCTGATCATGAAGAAAAAAACAATAAATATCCAAGAAAAAAATACTGTAAAAGTCTGTAATCAATGTTTTCTTTGATTTTCATAATTAAAATCTGAAATCCTCTTTTGAAGAAATAATTATAGCCCTAGTGTCTACTCCTGAAAATAAAATAAACATTTTGATCCATCCACACATGCAGGCTGGGCTTAAATAAATGTGAGCAAAGGCCCACAGGAAATGCCACCTTTGCGTGTTTGATACAAGACCGATGTGGTTTGTTTGTAGGAGGCGAGCACCTCATGTTGATTATTTCATTGTCAATTAGTTGCCAATAATTGAAACGATTAGTCGACAAATTGGTTGGATTTCTCTTTAAAAATACGTCAAATATTCACAGCGAGCCACCATTACAAGAGAGGAATCTTCTCAACTTGAAACATAGTCAAATTTGGTTCTTCTTAACCAACAAATGTACAACTCTGACACACACCCATTACAATTAATTTATTCTATGTTTTTTTTTTACATCAAAATGTTGTATCATGGATCAATCAGGTCTAAAGTAAGATCAAAACTGACAAAAATAACAAATATTGAATTTCCTCGGAGATCATTGAATATTACAGTTGTTGCTGATTACTTTGATAATCGATAAATCAACAATTAGTCGACTATTATTGCAGCCCTATAATGTACATATATAAAAACAGAGTGCAGAGTAACTGCACCTCTTGCATGAGCTGGACCCTCTGTCTCTCCTGCTGTTCACGGAGCCTTTCTCTCCTCTCTCTCTCCTGGAAGCCCTCACTGAATGGGTTGTTGTCGTCAAAGTTAACCTGGGAGAGGAGATGGCAGAAGTTACCTCTCCACCCCCGTCCTAGACAGACCCTTCAATTTAACTCTTGCAAATACCACATGGAGACATTTTTAGAATACAGATATTGTTCTTTGTATAATTTCAGCGACGAGATCCATTGCCCCAACCTGCAGCACAGAGCACTACAAGAAATTATTCTATCAGACTCCATGAGGCTTCCCTAGCCACTCATATTTAGATACTCAACCCCCCTCGACTTCAGTGGGGGGTTGACTGACTAGAACTATTAGCAAGGTTGTATTGTATGTACATGCACTGTATGCATGTTATAGTATTGCCTACATGCCATGTCACCTATGTAGTGTTAACTAGGCTTATAACATGGCTGTGAACAGAGTCCCACAGAAATGTTGAAATACTCATCTTGTGAAATACATTCAACTTTAAATGCAGTGCAAACTTACCAAAGAACCAGTAATGCAGTATAATTTTGAAATTTGTGTTAATTCACTCAGTGCAACAACCTAATAATTAACAGTTGTAAAACGATAATTTTGTAATACACCACTCATATTTCGGCAGATATTTTAAACTTTAAAAGTTGGACAACACTAAATAAATAAGACTTTGCTACAATGTAATGTACTCCGCATACTCAAAGTCTCAATATTCTACAGAAGATCTACACAAGCCGCCAAACCACGAAAAGTGGCTCCTCTGTGCTCAGGTGAACTATCAGTGACGCTGCCGATTGTCACATTCTCGTTTCCGTTTGCACCTCCAGAGCTCCAGAGGGCGCTATGGCACCGTAAAGAATGAATGAATGAATTTTATTTTAGGACAGACAGCACAGAGCCATTGAACATTTCAGCATCAGACATGTGATACGTAAAGATGGTTGTACATGATGGGCTTAGCAGAGTTGCTATATTTCACCCATGGATGGAGTACATACTCCAGTGGAGAAATTAAAACACAATTGAAACTGGCTAAAAGGGTTGAAACCATTAAAACTGGTTAAAAGGGTTAAAACCATTAGTACAAGTTAAAACTGGATGGTGGGGGTTAGGGCCAAGATAGTGGGTTCATTTTTTTTTTGCGTAGCAGTAGCAGGAGGTGGG
>OMKY01181237.1:0-13843 GCA_900302395.1 Bregmaceros cantori
GGATAGCGATATAGCTGCTGTCAGGCGCGGGGGACGAATGGGGGTGACCTGGTTTCTCTGTCTCCCACCCGCGCTCCGCCTCACCCTCCCGTCCCACCCCTACACACACGCCCCACCCTTACCCCACGCTTGGGACTTTTATGTCACTTTAATCTGCTTAGAGCGGCCGGTGTGCATTTGTTAGAAATAATCAGGGAAATATGGTCAGAAATTGTCAGCTTTCAGATCTCATTTACCTGACAGCCGCGCACGCGTCATTGTCGGACGTGTGTGTGTGTGCGCGTGTAGGCGCGCGCGTGGCTGACAGTTTCTTTTTCTTCCTCTCTGTTTGACGCTCTCTCTCCCTCCTTCCTCTCTATATCTCCCTACATCACCCCATCAGGGTAGTAACAAATTACATGTCATCGGATTACAGTAATCACATTACAATAATAATGGGTAACCACTGTAGTCCCTACAATTACTTTTGAAAATATGTAATCTAGATTCCAGTTACATTAGCCAGCGATGAGGTGTTATCTGTTTATAACAGTTTATTTATAATAAAGATTATAATCGATTATATAATCATATAATCCTGGTTTTCAATTTGAAAAAACTGAAATCATGACTACAATTATAACCTTGTGCATGCAGGCAGTGTTTCTACAGGCAGTTTTTTTCAAGTTATTTTTTTCGGCGTAAGTTGCCTAAATTGAAGAAATTGAAAATCAAAATAAAATGATACCTCGATTAAAAGCACTCGAAAAGTAACTGAAAGTAATCCATCACATTACGTTTAAAACCCTGACACCCACCCACCATCCCTCTTCTTTCTATCTCTTTCCCTCCTTCCGCCTTCTCTCCTTTTTGTCTCTCCCTCCTTCTGTCTGTCTCTCTCTCTCTCTCTCCTTCTGTCTGTCTTCTCTCTCTCACTCCCCCTCTTCTTTCCCTTCTTCCGTCTGTCTTCTCTCTCTCTTCTTTTTCTCTCCCTCCTTCCTTCAGCCCGCCTGTCTTCTCGTTCTCTCGCTCCTTTCTCTCTCTTCTTCTTCTTTTCTCTATCTCTCTTCTCTCTCCTTCCTTATCTCGCCCATCCTCTCTTTCCACCTTTCCTGACCCCCGAAGCGACTCTGTGGGTCATCTGTCTGTGGGCGTTGGCGGGGCGGGTGGAAGAGATGAGGTTGAGTACGTTTTTAAGGCGGGAGTTTTGATGAGTTTTGATGAGTTTGCGTGTTCATACCGTCCTGCGTGTGTGCGTGCATGTGCACCACTGTGTGCACTTGCACGGCATGCACCGCTACAATTGTGTAGTGTTCATTCACACGCACGTTTTGAAAGAGTTTGTAAGTTGTGTGTGTGTGTAGAGCTGTCACAATAACACATTTTGCTTTACTATAAATTGGCCAAGAAATTATTGCGATAATCGATAATATTGGCTGACTTTGTTGACCGCAAGCGCCGTTTTCTATCCTTTATTGAGAGAGATAGTGATAGGATTAAATCCGAAACTGGGATGAAGAGAAAAGCTGGAGCGGGGATGAGAACCCGCGGCACTGCTCGAAACTAGCATCAATTAAAACATAAAATCAATCAATACTAAAGGAAATACAAATATACACCATTATCGATAAAGACATGTTTTTTAGAACCCAAACATGATCCTTCAAGGCATTAGGACGGAACTATTGTGCATGTGTACAACGCTGATTTGATTTCAGCCATGATTTCAGTCCTCTCTTAAAAACATTGCTATCCGTCTCTAGTTTTAGCTCTGTTGGAATAGAGTTCCAAAGATAGGATAGGAAGAAAGGGTAGGAGTGATGAGAAAACAATATAAAAGAAATATACAAAAAAAAACAACAACATTGTGGCCAGAAAAGTTCTTGTTCTTAATTGACTTATTGAATATTGTGACAGGCCCGTGTGTGTGTGTTTCCTACAGATTGTCAGAACCAGAAGCAGCAGATTAAAGCCATGACAAAGCCCCCGGGCTAAATCTCCTTAACCCCCTGACAAACACGATCAACCCTGACCGGTCCGGTGAAAATAGATACGGCCCCTTTACCTCACCTTTCTTCATGAGCAACTCTTCCGCCGCAATTATTCCATCATATCCCGTCCATGACCTTTTAAAACGTCTCTCTTTTTTTTCCCTCCTTTACTCGGCTCAGTTTTAATTTTGAGATTATAAACCGACCGCTGTGTTTAGGCCCAAAATGGCCCCCGCTCCAGCAATTTGTCCTAAGCTAATAACCAGTCATAAAATAGCCGCGCTAACGTCCTCTGGCGTGTGTATGCCAGCGCCCGGCGGGGAGTCCATATTTAAACTCTGTTGGGTTCCCGGCGTCCCACAGCGGGCTGCCACGCCACTTCCTCCTCCTTCGCCGCCGCCGCTGCTCCGTGCTAGCGTCAGTGTGACACGCCGAGCGCGGCCCCAGAGGGGGGGTCTGTGAGGGTGATGCGGGGGGATCCCCTGACGAGACTCTTAATTAAAGAAGCCAAACCCAGCGACCGGGCCGGCTCTCTCGGGGACCCCTGCGGCAATCCCCCCTCAACCCCCACCCCCGTATTCTACGCACATACAGACTCACACACCTGCCATTAGGACTCTGACCAATTTCAACCTGCTGTTCCGAAACAGTACTGGCAAACTATTGTAGTTATTGTTTGTTTTATCATCTATTGATCTGATCATGTCAAAATCCAGTTAATGCATTGTTCGATTAATTATTTTATCAGTCGATTAATTGATTATTCATCACGTGATTATTCAGACGTTGTTGGCACTGCTAGATAATATTGTGCGGAACCATGCAGAGCAGGGCTATTAACCTGCATGACAAGATACGTTATCAACAAGGTAGCAATTTAAAAAATTAAAGTGATATGGATTTTCATTCCCTAATGCTCCTCGATTAAATTTTTTTGACCGGTTAATTGATCACCATTGACGTAATGCTTAATTAATCAGGAATTAGAAATTAAAATTGTAGCGCAAGAATTGACAATATGAATGTATTTGTCAAAATACAGCAGCCTTTTCTTTATTCAGTAACAGAACAATTAAATGACAGAATATAACGTAACAGATTAAAAAAAAGTCTTGAAACCACATTTTTGGGGACGGATTTTGCCAGGAACATGTTCCACGAAAATCAAGGTTGTCTGGTCACCAGACTTTAGAGGTTTTTAATCCTGTTGGCTTGCTAAAGTTTCTCCATGCTGGAAGAGTTTCAATCAATCAATTGCTGCATTTTTTGAATAACTTAAATGCGGTATTCAGTCTGCTGTCCTGAGCTGTGCTATAATATCTTGTTAGCTCATCTTGGCTCGCTAACAAGATTACATGATGAGATAAACGTTTTTTTCAGCTGTGCTTAGTTCCTGTTAATCAAATTATATCAGAATGCTGCCATCATTTTAAAAGGGTTCTAGTGAGAAAGTTTACCGCAAATCTTGACGTAATCTTGACAACATTGTCGTGTATTGTTGTTGTATGTTGTGCCGCCGCCTAGTGGCTGCTACGTTAATGCCTCCCAAACGTGTGTGTCTATTAAAAGACTGTCAAGATGGAACGTGGTAATCTTCCTACGCAAGTTTTACCCAGAGTAAGGGTAAACACAACATAGATCATCCCATTGCTTTCATCAAAGTCGGGTTGAAGCCGCCGACTGAGTGCTGTCATTGTTGAAAGTACCCATACATCCGGAGACAATGAGAGGTAGAGAGAGTTATACAGTATATAAGAGAGAGACACCCCACATGTGACTTCTACTGTCCGCTAGGGGCGCCAACGACAGAGTCAGAATGAATGGGATCCTATGGGATCTGAAATAAAAAATATTAACGCCAAATCTGACGCGTTTGTGAGATTATGACCCCCTTCACTCAATTAACCGATAATTATCCTGCCAATATACATTAAAAAAATCAATTAGGAAAGATCTTTAAATAGGTTACAACAGGCTGCTAAGATTGGAATATTTGTATTGGAATTCCCATAGGGCATGAAAACGAACGCAATGTCCATTTTTATATTCAGTCTATGGTTTATGGTCTCTGATTACTTTTTATTAACCCTTTGATTGCTTAGGACTTCTATAGATGTCTTACATAAAGCAGGTGCTTATATGCTTATATCCTACAACAGCAGACGTTATTTCCAAACCAGAAGAAAGCACAATTTTTCTTAGACAGTAGATACACGCTGTAGATACGCTGTTATCTCTAGATATGTTTTGCACAGAATATTCAGCAGACTATCAAACAGTAGTGCAAAAGTAAAAAAAAAAAAAGAGTTTAGAGAGAGAATTGTCATCAATATCAACAAATTAATTTCTCTCCTAAAACACCCCATGCAGACACTCGCACGATGGTGTGACATCATTTTTGCAATGGCGGCGGCAAATGTTTCGGCGTTACCCGCACGGTCGACGTGACGACGGAACGCTATATTTAGAGGCGGGGAGAGGAGGGTGGGCAGGCCCGCGCCGCGTTAATGCAGCTAATTGATTCGTTTCTGTGCGGCAACGCATTCGCTGTCACCTCCACTTTGACTCCTGCCTGTACGACCCTCCGCGCTCACACGTTCAGTGTCACCACACTTTGTTAACCGACGTGATGAAACCTTAAGAATATATCAGGTGTGGCAGTCGACCCCAACGCCACCCCCCCAACCCCAACTGCGTTCGTGTGTACGTGTGCACTGGTCTTATGTGTGCGTGTATGCATACTACATGCATGGGATCAGTTTTTCTTTTTCACTACTCAAGTGCAACTAAGTTGATTGCATGCACGGCTCACTCTGTTTTCCATTTCGCTCTTTCTTTTCACACCACCGCTGTGCCGACTTGTTGTCAATAGAGAGGCTGAGAGAGAGAGAGAGAGACAGAGAGACAGAGAGACAGAGAGCAAGACACAAACATAGAGGGTGCGATAGAGAGCAGACAGCATTGGAGAAAGAAGAAAGAGACATTAGGGCTCTCATCATAGCAAATTTGCTATTAAACTATTGGGATAATTGATGATATGATAAGATACTTTATTTCATCAGACATCAGTCACATGTACAGTGAAATTCTTCCTCCGCATTGAACCCATCCCTGTGGGGGCCAACTCCAGATCGGGAGCCAGTGCCTCGGCCAGGGGCACTGACTGGAGCAGGTTAACTAGAACACGTGGGGGGAAACCGGAGTGCCCGGAGGAAACCCACGCAAACACGGGGAGAACATGTAAACTCCACACAGAAAGAACCTGTCCGGGTTGGGATTAGAACCCAGGACCTTCTTGCTGTGAGGCAGCAATGCTAACCACTGCGCCACCGCGCACCGTGATGTTCCTTGCCATTATTAAAGATAAATAACACAATGAAAATGCAACACAAATGCAAATACTCCCTTTCAAATATTAGTAAATGTGCTTTTATTCAGGCATGGGATGCCGTGTGGGTGTTTTTGCGTGTAACTTTTACTTTTCATCAAGTGGATCTGGTGAGAGCGAAGATGCTAACAGAACACCTGCCGTGTGTTAACAGCTCCATGAGAGTTCATAATGAGCCGCACTTGTAAGGATTCATTTTTTCCACCGTAATTTATCTTCCTCACAGTTAAGGTGTCGACGTACTTACAACCATAATGGTCTCATTTTTTGCCTTAGAAGGGGGAGCAGCAGTGGTGAGAGCAAAGTGTTTTATTTTATTAACGTGATGCCACATTAATGTTTTATTCACTTTAATGGTGTGCAGTGTCTGTCTTTTTTTTTCTTTTTCCTTTGCTCTTTCTGCAGCCCTTTTACCGTCACAACTCTTATAAAACACAATCATCTAGATTGGGCCAGAAACACAGCTTTTTCTTTTTGCAATAGACGGGTTTACGTGCGAAACACTGGTGCGAGTCATTTTGTCCCGCCGTTCTTAAGGTCACCTCCGGTGCCTTATTGTTGCCTATGTCAACGCTGGTACTGGACCGAGGTCCGAGCACACAAAACACACAAAACGCAGGCCAGTTCAAAATCCAACCACTAGATGTCGCTCTGTGACCAGTTACACATCACACCCCTCGCTCCGGTCATACCTTTGTATAAATATTGATGAAATACAGTCAAAATCTGACTTAAAGTTACTCACCGAGTGTTCTTCTGGACCAATAGGCTGGCTGCTTCTTCTAGTATTTCCAAAAGGAATGAGACAATGGTAAATGACACCGGAAAATACGTTTAGACACTGGAAGTACCCCCCGAACTCGTCTATAGTGACTCTATCTGGATATATTTTTACTGTTTTTGTAGAAATATATATATTTTTTTAACGTTCACAATTTGAGTACAAATTTGTACTTTTTACAAGAAGAGGAGCCATGCAGCAAAGTTGTCGGTGAGTGGAAGCAGCGCACGGAGCTTGTCATTTTTTACCTTCAAAAGATTTGAGAGCCTGTACTTTTGAACTGGACGAGCTGCCCACTATGGCTGCCGTCGTCTCGGAGCGTGTTGAGTCCTTGCATATATAACAGCAATGGAAAGGGTAAATGTAAACGGCCATTGTCGGTGACGTGAGCGCGTGCCGCCGCGGTGCTGGTGTCACATTCGGAATGACCGCGTTGACCTGTGTAGACGCGGCGGTAGACGCGGTGGCACAGATGCCACCACCGTTTGGCCTCATTTGAACTCTTACTTCCATTAGTCAAACTTGAAACCGAGCCGGTTTGCTTTAAGTTACCTGGCAGAATGCATGCATTTTGCACACAACAAAAAACCAGGCACAGGTGACCAAATCAGGTTTGGGATACTGGACGCCCCTCGACAGGCCGATGTACAAAACAAGATGATGAATACATTTTTTTCTGTGTTCCATCGCCTTGAATGCAAATTCAGAAACACTTGTGCCTTAAGTGCCACACTGTTTCAGAGTTTCAAGCAGGGCTCCGAACCGGTTCCAAAAACGAAAACCGAAAACAAACAGAATTTTACAGAACTTTTACGAGGAGCGGAAACGGAAACGAAAAAAGATTTCTTCAACTGTTCCGGAAGAGAAACGGAACATTATGAAATCCACAAAACGGTTAAAAACCGTTTTTCTGTTCTCTCTCTATATATTTGAACACATCCTATGTCTGGGAGACTATTTCTGTCCACTTTCACTGTCAAGCCCCATGCTTCTGGGGCTCCATCTTGTGGACAGACTAGGAAGCGAACTTAATGTTTTAAACGTAAACGTTTTAAACACGGTTTTCAGGCACATTTGCCACTGAAGTCCAACAAATATGTTTTGTATAAACTATATCTAAACTTAACATTGCAAAATATAAGGAACTTTAAGAACGAACAGAATTTCCCCCCCCTACCCTTCCCCCAACCATAGGTCGAGCAGTATCTCTCAATCATGAATGAAAAACTTGGAAAAAAAAGAAGTAATTCCATTTTCGGCATGGCACACATACAGGTGTACATTCGAACAAGTCTCAGTAAACTGCGCGCACACACACCGGCACTCATGCACGCCCTCGCAGACATGTGTGCACACACATACACTCACGTAAAAGCAGCAACAGATGGGCCTGTCCACATAATCTGCTTTGATGTGGCGCTGCCCGTGTCAGGGTGCTGCGCATTGAGTTGAGTCTCTACCCTTCCCAATAGTCTTTCTGCCTAATAAGCCCTTTTCTCAATACATGCTGCTTAGAAATATGGCATTTCACAACACACTTTCTGAGACCGTGCATTCACAATGCTTGGCCCTGCGTTTGGGCGGCTGGCCCTAAATTTTACGTTCACAACTGTGAATTGCTCTAGGGGCCATTAAGGGCGTGTTCAAAACCCAATTTGAATTTAGCACGCGTTAGGTCCTAGGTTTAGTGCGGGTTAGTTCTAGGGTTAAACTGTGGCTTATTTGTCACGATTGTGTTGTCTGCCTTGTTTCCACCCAAGACAAAGAAGGAGACTTTTTTCTTTAATGTTTTTTCCAGCCCATTCAGGCTGTTTTTTTTTTCAAGCTTTATTTAATAAGGTTAGTGGAAACAGGTGAAGATGGGGGGTAGACATGCGGGAAATACGTCGGTGGTGGGATTCGAACCACCGACTCACCGCGCCATTAAGGCATATGCGTGCTTTCCAGTGCACTGCCTAACCGACTGATCTAGTTTTATGCTTTCTGTGTGACGATGGCCTAACTCAATTTGTTTTCCGCTTTTTGAAAGAATGACTTGCTCCGTTATAAAGGACATATGTGACCTTTTGGATGGGATCTTGCGTTCTGTTTCATTGTGCATAGCTATCATTACATGGAACTTTTTTCTTCTTCTTTTTCATTCTTTTTTCAGAGAGATAGTGACAGGATTAAATTGGAAACATCGATGAAGAGTTGAGGGGAGACATTTGCAGAAAAGGGATCCCTCGACCTATGGTCTGGGGGACGTGCTCTCTACCCGTTCAGCCACAGCGCACTCCCAGCATAGAACATTTTCGGTGTGCCTTTTTTATATTTCAGTTCTCAGATCGTTCATTTCCGAAATGGAACACACATCCACATACACACACAGACACACACACACACAGACACACATATAATATCAGTTTAAGGGGCCATGGGTGGCTGCTGGGAGTTGTCAAGGCCCCAGATTGGGATTAAGAGTGGCCCTTAAGAGGCTTAAGAGTCCTGTGGCGCACACTTCGCATTGTTCTTGGCCGTAGGTGACCATTCTCCACAACCCCCAACACACACTTACTACTAATTTGTCTATGAGGTCTAAGGAGGAAATGACCCGACAGATACATATTCAGAGTTGGGAGGGGTTACTTTTAGATTACTTTTGAGAAGATGTTTTATTTTTAACAGATCATTTACTATATACATTGCAGGTGTTCAACTCATAATATAGGTAGAATTCACCCTGAATGAAATACTTAAAGAACAACTAAAAATGAATTCAATTATTTACTGTATCATTTCATTAGAATTATTTTAAGTAGTCCAAAAGTAATCCACCATGGGATTACTTTTGGATTACTTTAAAAAAGCTTTAATCATAACATTTGAAACATTAACTTAATGTGTTCCAAATGTAACAATTTGTTACATCTCTCTCTCTCTCTCTGTGTCTCCCTCTGTCTCTCTCTGTGTCTCCCTCTGTCTCTATCTCTCTCTCTCTCTCTCTCTCTCTCTCTCCCACACTCTTCATCTCAGCTTCTCCACCTTCTATATGTAAAAGTTGTTCTTTGTATTCTTCCAACACACATTCTGAAAGCCTCTAAATGGCCCCTTCGAATATAAAGAGATGGATCAAGAGAGAGCGTGAGCGAGAGATGGAAGCCAAAATGGCGAGAGAGATTGAGAGAGAGAGAGAGCAAAAGAAAGAGGAGGGGAGAGAGAGAGAGAGAGAAGAGAGACATCAGTCTGTAACGGAGACAGATGAAATAAGTCTACTATCTCCAAAGAAAGTGGCCCAGCCTTGGATAAGATAACATCCGCACGATAGCCGTGCGAGCGCTAATGGAGTTTTAAAGGAATATAATGAGCCGTCGTAACCTCACGCTCAACAACAACTGCACTTAAAAGAAGAGTTGTGCTGGCAGCTGTGATGTCATTGGCGGTTGTTGGTGCGTTTCTCTCGTACTGGAGCCATTACTGCCAATGGACTCGTGTCAATCTATGGGCCCGCTGCTTGGAAGTCTTGACCGGACATTATATTTTTTTTTCCATAACTTTGACGGTCAGAGTGGGATGGGGAGGGGGGGGAGGGCGTGCCGTGTGGCCAGTCCAGCCGACCACTCGGTCAGACCACGGTTTCAGGCGAACTCGTTGAAGCGACTGGCTTTCAGAGAAGTGCTTTACTTTAAGCCTGTCCACACCCCTTCCGCTCGCCTCGCCACCTTTCACCTTCGCGCTTCCAGTGTTGGATAAAGTTCTAATAAGAATATTGTAATAGACGAGTTTACGTGCAAAACACTGGGGGGAGTCATTTTGTCCCGCGCTTCTGCAGGTCACTCCCGGTGCCTATATGTATGTATATAAAGTCTGGTAGAAGGCCGCGGTACGTGGACACAAAAACACACAAAACACACACCAGTTCAAAATCCGACCACTAGATGTCGCTCTGTGACCTGTTACACATCACTTTCCTTGCTTCGTTAACTTTTTTGTATAAATATTGATATTTATCAATATCTATAATATCAATATTATTTATTGATTGATACACACCTCAATTTAAACATGAATGAACAAAAAGTAGATAAGTGGTAGATATGGTCCGTATTGAGAACATAATGAAATGAAATATTCAAGTTCACCCTCGTTATAGAGACCTCCCAATTCCCGCCGCACATACAATCTCACACACACACACACACATCAACACACACAGCGAAGCAGCCTGCATTGATAAGCACACATGCTGAGATGGCTGTGCATGTGTACATGCACGTGTAGACATCCAGGGGGTCGTGGTGTACACGCACACGCTCACACACAGCGAATGTAAACTTCCACGTGTGTCATAAGCTCCGCCAGGAGGCGGAAATTAAGGTGGAGCAGCGGGCACGTTGCGCTACCAACCTTGCATAGCGCCAGTAGGAGCGCCACAATATCGTCATTCCAAGTGTCCATCGGTCATGCACTGTGTTTCCGGCTGTTTTTAGGGCATCGCCCTGGCACTTTCAATGCAACGGAATTTAACGAACAACTCTGAACAGCGACCTACAAACTAAAAATAGTGCACCAAGCGCAGAAGTGTGCCCTTTGAGACAGAGCGATAACATAGGTTTGGAAATGGACTCCAACGTCACCTGACACATAGTGAAAAGGATGAGTAATCGACATCCGAGACGTGAGGCCCAATTGTTAAATTTGGCTTATTCCTTTAAGGTACATTGATATGGATATAGATTGGTCCAGGCCATACTGTAACTCTTAATCATCAGTAGATTTATCATGGTGGAATGTATCACCATTATTTTATTACTGTGGGAAGTGGGCAGACTTCAGTCACATAGAGTGACGCAATGAACAATGAACACAAAGACGACATAAGGTCACCATAAATGTACTGTCCAAACAGGTATTGTAGGTATAGCGCTAACTTTTCTCTCCCTCTCTCCTCTCTCTCCTCACCCTCGCCTCCTCTCTCTCCTGTCCTCTCACCCTCTTTCCCTCTATCTCCCCCCCCCCCTCTCTCTCTCTCTCCTGCGCTCCCTCCCTCCCTTGCTCTGTAGTATCTGACTGAATTTGCAGGGTCTGGCTGCTGAGTGCTGCACACAGGGGACTATTTCTGGAGTGAAATGCGATTGTTTTAATACCTTAATCCAGCTGTCCTTGGCCATCAGGATGCTTGCATGAGTTGCCTAATTATTCTTCCAACGCCCTCTGTGCCGCCTGACCGCCAGGCACGTTTCCAACGCTAGATTATTGCATTTACAACTTACTGTGTCCTTCTCAGCTGTCACTCTGTTGCTGCTGTTGTTGACGGCAAGGTGTGCGTTATGGAGGTTGGTTTATGGCTGTGAAATTAGGGTTATGGAAAAAAAGCGATGAGGTTGGAGAAATAAATCTTGGTTATTTTTAAGCAAAATCGTTCAGCCCGACATGAAATATATTGAATCCATGATTCTGAAGACAACAGTTTGGACTCTAGGGGAATATTACTTTCATATAAGCCTTCCTGCTTAAGAAAAATCAATCTCAGTCTGTTAACTACAATGGGCTCTACGAAGGACATATACTCGTAGAGTTGTGAGTTCTCTTCTCCTCACTGACAATTTTGCCAGATGTCCCATCCCCCCTTTTTTCGCCCCTTTCCAGCTAATTCCTAATCCCGTTGTCTGTGTTTCTGCTTTGTACTTAGCTTTGTTGTTTTGTATTTGTACCTGCGTATGTTTAATGACCATGAACACCGTTGTAATGACAACAAAATAGTATTATTATTGTTTCTGTTTATTTTTAGTTTTTTTAACATTAAAACATGACAAGCAAAATATTAAACAATAAACAAAAAACAATTGTATCTACTTTAGGAATACATTAAGTCAGTTTGAGCATCAACCAAGTTCGATGTTTAATTTGATTACGTCCAGACTTTGACAGTTTTTTGGTAATATAAAATGTTGTGTTTGTTTTTGTTTGTTTGCTTCTGAAACCCTTGAAATAGGAGCAGCGTCCTAACCGCTCCGAATCCGAATGGCGTCCATGCATACACGAAAATGATGGTTTACGTAATGGAAATATTAAAAATGCATATCTGCACAGTATTGTCGAGTTGCTTGGCTCGAAAGACGGAGAGACAGCGACAAATCCTCCTCCCCACGCTGAGCCTGGTGGTACCGGCACCGCAAACACAAATATTTTCTTTTAATTAGAAAATGCCTCGTACCTCCCCCCCTTCCCCGCACCCCACCATCCCTCCCGCACCCCACCATCCCTCCCGCACTCCACTGTCTCCCCCACCATCCCCTGTCCTCTGCCTCACGCACAAAACAGACACACACACACACACACACACATACACACATGGAGATCCTTGTGAGCGTGTGTAGGGCGTGGGGTGGCTGTAGCTCGGTTGGTAGAGCGGCCGTTCCAATGACTGGAAGGTTGAAAACCAAAAGGTTGGTGGTTCGAATCTCCGGCAGTCTCCATGCCAAAGTGTCCTTGGGCAAGACACTGAACCCCAAATTGCTCCCAATGGGTTGTGGTGAGCGCCTTGTATGTGTGATTGAGTGCCACTATGTGGTAGAAAAGCGCTATATAAAATGCAAATCTTTCTTTAGGGCTGCACAATTAAAATCATAATCACGATGATCTGGATCATAATTGAAATGGCCATATAGAGAGGTCAATGATTAATCAATTAACCGATCGAAAACATTTAATCGATTGGTTTTCCTACCAAACAATTTATCGAATACATTTGATCCATGTGTGCATACTGTACAGCAATCTGTACCAACTATGAAGAATCATAGTTCCATTCCAGAGGTTCATAATATCCAAAACCTAAAAAAAAATTCCCCCAAATATTCACAGTGATACTAAGAAATGAATCTTGTTAACTTGAAATTTAGTCAATTTTGGGTCACGTTAGCAAGAATATGTTCAACAATGCAATTAGTGACCCTGCACAAATTCAGTGCAATTAATTTATACTCTGATATTTTGCTGGTTTCATCATACTCATGTTTCTTTATCAATACTGTTGGATAATATTAATCATATTTTAAGTAATATCAAATGTCTGATACTGCTGAAAACAACGATTATTTCAATAGTTGACGATATTCATAATTAGTCATGGATTAATTGACTAATCGTTGCACCCCTATTAATAACCCATAATAATACTATTATATTAATAACATTATTACCACTTTAATTTTTAAGTTGCTTCCTTGGTGATAATATATCTTGTCATGCAGGTGAAATGTCCTGTCTTGCGTGGTACCACACCATATTATCTAGCAGCTCCAAGAAAAAAAAAAAAAAAAACGGGAGCGATTCATCGATGAAAATTAATAATTAATCGAATAATACGTTAACTGAATTTTGACATCCCTGATATATTTTTGAGATTCTCGGTTTATGTTCAGAGGTCGTAGGTCACTGCCGGCCTACATGCCTCCATCACCTGCACACACGCTGTCTTTGCCAGGTAGATGTGTTATGTGTGTGTGTGTGCATCAAATTATGACTGCATGGATGAATTAATGTATGTCTATTCTTTGCATGCAATGCAATCTGTGTGTGTGTGTGTGTGTGTGTGTGTGTGTGAATGAATGAATGAATGTCTGTTCATGCATATTTGACATTGAGTTGATACAATGCAATACGTGTGTGTGTGTGGGCGCGTGTAGACTTTGTTTTCAGCGAGAAGACTCATTAACGGCC
>OMKY01181244.1:0-12575 GCA_900302395.1 Bregmaceros cantori
GGACAGACAGAGAGCGCGAGACAGACAAACACTCACACACACACACACAAAGTGAAAAAACAGAGAGAGCCACACACGTACACATAGACAGACACACACACACACACATACTCTCACCTATGCACACATGTCCGCAGACACACACTCTGTCTCCCTCTTACACACAAGCAAACATACAAAAAACACACACACAAGCTAACACACACAAGCTAACACACACACACCCACACACACACAAACACATATTCTAACTTGCATCGCTCTCTGCTGTTTATTCATGCTGAGGTAAGCTGGAGGAATTCATTTGCTGTCAGCCAGTATTGAATTTGAGATTAGTTTTTATTTCAGCCTGAATATCATCCCCCACCACTCTCTCTCTCCCTCTCTCACACACACACTCTCGCTCTCCCTCACTCTCTCTCTCTTTCCCTCACCCGCCTCTCTCACACACACACTCTCTCTCCCTCTCTCCCCGCACCCCTTACTCTCTCTCTCTCTCTCTCTCTCTCTCTCCCTCTCATGCAGACTCTCCATTTCCCTCTCTCTCTCTCTCCATCTCACTCGGTCACTCTCTCTATTACCTCTTTCTTGATTACACATAAACCCACACACATGCACTATACCGTTGTTCTAGTTACTACGCAATATGCTCGCTTGAATGCATACAGTGAAACAGGGATACAGTCGTCATTGATTTATTCCAGCAGTATATCAAACACATACAAACATTAGCAAGTCACAGGTCTATGGAATATGTTAAGGCTGCACACTTATGGGGAAAATCACTATTTTTGGATCATGATGGAAATCACGATTGTTGATCACAATTTTACATTTGCTAACACAGTCTTGCGTGTGCTCGAGTTGTGCATGTGCGGACGACGGCGCAAGCGGCGTGCACACGTGTGTGGGCCGGCATAGAGGTGTGGCATCACAATTATGTAGTATGCTGTGCATTGTGTTAAATACCGCATAAGGAAATATAAACTGCAGTGTGATGGTGAAATTTAAATACGTTCCCCTTTTTGAAGAAATGCTGTGTTCCGACTATCAGGACAGACAAGACCATTAATTTCTCTGTGCGATACGGGGCAGAGCGCGGTCAACACACACAGTGAACAGCCCGCGTTGATAAGCACACATGTGTGCATGCTCCGCCGCTGGGCACGGTCGTGCACGCGTATACGGGCACGTAGAGAATCCAGTGGACCGTGGTGTACACACGCGCAAATACGCGTGCACAACCGTGCCCAGCAGCGTGGCTGCTTCGCTTTGTGTGTGTGTGTATGTATGTGTGTGTGCGGCGGGATTTGCGAGGTCTCTGTAACGAGGGTGAACTTCAACGGACCATTTCTACCACCTATCTACTTTTTTTTCGTTCATGTTTAAATTGAGGTGTGTATCAAGTGTCAACCTTCGCTGGTGTCCATGAATGCTCAGATGCGCGTGCGTGATTGCGCGCATACTTATGCAGGTGCGCACAGCCGCGCCAGACGTCAGGTGAGTGGGGGAGGCGCTCCTACTACGTATAATGTGCTGCTCCCAAGGATGCATCGCATTGGTTGCGATGCGCTCGAACTCGAACGTGATCGCTCGTCCCCAATTGACTATATAACTTCTATTAAATATTTCTCTGTTCGGGGGGTGCGTTGGCAGAGTGCTGATAGAGCGCGCCCTCCAGAGCATAGGTCGAGCAGTATCGTAGGTTCTCATCCCCTTTTTGGCTTTCCTGCAACTCTTATCCCAGTTTCCGATTTAATCCTTAATCACTATATCTCAACTAAAGAATGAAAAAAGGTGCCTGCGCCCAAAAAAAATCACGTAAAAAAAAAAACATTCTCTGTTCAACATCCTGCTGGTTACTTCCCTGTATTGCAAATACAGGGGAAAATTTAGCTCCAAGTTCACATGCGATTGCCAACGCCGCACTGTGCGAACAAAGTTATCTCTAGTGCTAGTACCACGATCACTACTATTATTTCTCACAATAAAATGTGAAATTGCTGATAATTCTTGCTTATCTTCCTGCTTCAGTTGAGAGCACACAGTTGCTATGATTGGGCCCGGCTAGATGTGGAGCCGAACACACTATGAAAAATACACCATTAATAAAGTTAAATCAGTTGGGGAAAAAGTGTTTAAAAGCTTCAAGAAAGTAGACCTTTTACATGCACACGATTTGAAGTTGTGGATGCAGAGGTGGTCCACATTTAGTTTGGATTTTTACCTGTGAAGCTTCCTAAAATAAACAGCTTTTGATTGTAACTGGAAGGACACAGGGCAGATAGCTCAGGTGGTAGTGTGGCCTTCAGGGAGTTTGGAGGTCGGTGGTTTGATCCCAGCTTGGGGCTAGGTGCTCCATTGTCCTTGGAAAGTGTGTGTGAAGCACAATGGAGCGCTCGAGCTGACCCGCCGGGGCTCTCTGTTTGTGTGCCATTGAAAAGGCCGCCGCCTTTTCAATGGCACTTTTTTCCGCAGAGCAGTACAGAACAGTGGAAAAAGGCTCGGAACATGTGAAGCGCCATCGGTGGAATGTTGTTACGACTCCTGGTGGTGGTTATATAGAAATCACCATCAGCATTCAATGCCAGTGAGCGGAGAGAGAAAGACAACAACGCAGCGTGTCTGTGTGTGTTGGAGAAGCGTGTTCATAGCGATTGCTGCGATTTGCTTTTTTGGCATAGACTTATACAGTCATGTACAGCTTTGAAATATACAGCGCGGCATGGGCGGCGGTGAATACTCGCTTTAAGCTACAGACGGCCGTACCCACGATTGCAGGCAGCGCTCAGCAGTGATCGCTGGGAGTGTGTGTGTGTGTGTGTGTGTGTGGGGGGGGGGGTGATCGCCATACCCCTATACTTTGGACTACTCGTTTTAAAATTCTGCATTCATTCATTGCTGATTCATTTAGTCGCTGTTTCATTAAAAATAATGCTTGTTCTGGAGTGGGAAGAGAGCTCCATGGTGGCGTATGCGAGAGAACGGCGTCTTCCACACACTCACTGGCTCTATCTCTCTTTTCTATTCACCAAAATGTTTTAATGAAACGGCATTGGTGTTGTCGTTCAAGGAGAGAGTGACAGAGAGATTGTGTGCAACGAACGACCACTCGCGGTAGAAAGAGGAAAAAGAGACATGACTGAGCGCCGTCGAATCACACAACACAACTCAAACAAATTTACCTTTGACTATAGATGAACATGTTTGAATTTCATCAGCGCAGCAATCACACACACACATACACGCACACACACACACAAAACAGGTACACACAAATACAAAAAAAGTACATAAAAATACATCGCAAGATTGGAAATAATATTAATTATTAGCTTGTTGTCATATTGTACTAATTGCGAGGAACAGGCAAAATACAGACATTTCTTAAATTGATTGGATTATTATGGTAAATAGATAAAAATAAATTGGGCTATTTAGTAACTTTTCTGTGACAAAGATGTTTATATGTGTCCTAAAATAATCATATTTAATATGTCCCAATCACCTTTTTCTTCTCCAAATCTGAGTGCGCTCCTGATTTTAAAGATCGGCCGATACCGAGTCCCGTATCACGACTTGTCATATATTTACATCAACTAAACAATGAAACATGTTCTTCTTCTTTAAATGTTTAAATGGAAATGCATTAAATCCAAATCTAAATCTCAATGATTATGTTATAATCCTGACTCTGGTTTTTAAGAACTAGCTCGACTGTAACAAAGTGGCACTCCATCCACACCTGCATGAACAGACTTGACTTATCACGGTCGGAGTGATTTATTCCATGAGGACACTGCAACAGAAAATATTACATTGTAAATCTCACATTAAGATCAGAAAGAATAAACAGATATAATGCAATCCCAGTTTCAATGTACTTTACTGACAATGTCTCTCTGCATAATCATTCCAAGAATACACTCCATACTACTGTTTAATCAAAGGTGCATATCATTTCATGCATGCACATTAACATGCATGTACATCTGCACATGCATCTGGATTCACTCACGTACACACATAAATTTTCATACACACACACACACACATACACTGCTACGCACACACATACACACATGCATATCTTGCAGCACTGCCAGCACAGCATGCTGTACACACCGATTTATCTGTACGCATACACACACACACACGTATTTGTACTCGCAGGCACGGTGCAGGCACGCCTTACACCCATGCGGACATGCAGCCGTGCATCTACAATAGGGCTGCAACGATTAGTCGGTAAATCGATGACTAATTAATTATAGAATTAATCGGGAACAAATGTAATGATCGATAATCGCTAAGTAATTGAATCATTGTCATTTTTGTGCTGACTTTACTCAAATTGGTCCAAGCAAATTTTATATTAATACATCATATTTAAAAATATGAAATGGTCATAATTGATGGAAAAAAGGTGAAAAAAAAGAAGAAAAACATCAAATATAACAAAAGAAAAATGTAAATATTACAGCATAAATTGTAATAAGTTTGTCTCAGAGAAAGTAACTTGTACATTTGTTGGTTAAGAATAACCAAATTTAACTAGATTTAGATTAATCTCTTGCAATTGTTGGTCAGTGTTAACATTTTGGTGATTTTCTAAAAGAAAAAAGTCTAACTGATTAATCGACTAATCGTTTAAATAATCGACAACTAATCGATTATTAAAATAATCGTTAGTTGCAGCCCTAATTTACAATCACACATGTACGGCCCGTTTAACAAGTAGTTATCCCCACACCAAGGTCTACATATCGATTGCCAAGATTCCTTGCGGTAAATTTGAACTGCTGCTGCAACAGCGCTAGTAATAAAACTACATATGAAACGCTTATGTTAACTTTGTTGTAGTCACTGTTTTCAAAGAAGCACACCTCAGTCACAACAAACCAGTGCTGATGCAAAATGGCGCAAACGGACGTCGCCATAACCAGATGGACTGAACCATTACTAGTATTTTAATAACTACATACATTGATACATATGTTTGATACTGTACTTAAGCCCATCGCTCCCAGTGGGGCATAGGTGGAGCACTGTTAAAACATCCAACCCATTTTTTTTTAAACAATGGTTATTAGGGGTGCACCGATCACGTTTTTTTGCTTCCGATCCCGATCCTTTGATTTTAACGATCAGCCGATCCCGATCTCAGAGTTCTGATCCTGCAAAAATTGGTAGTACCCAAACTAATAATAACTAGTAATAACACAATTGTCAATTTCAATAATAGTCAAAGTCAATAAACAGTCATTTGGCTCCCCGACTCATTTACCGATCCTGATCGGGGCAAAATCATGAGCCTCGATCCTTGGAAAAAAGTTCCCGATCACCAATCTGAGGATTGGATAGGTGCACCTCTAGTGGTTGTTCAATGTGTGGAAAGTAAAATGCATGATTGGTGACTGCATACTTTGGCCAAGAGAGTGATGCCTTGCACCTGCCGTCCAGAGGCTCAAACTGGAACGCAAAACCTAATATGAAAAGAGCAGCATTGTTAATTCTTGATGGCACATACAAACTCTCAAATACGCCAGCACGAACTGGCTGCCCGCAATTAAATGATGTGATGATAACCTCGAATGCAATGTAAACATTATTGCAAGAAGGGAAACACTTGACTATGAAAATGCTGGTAGGAATGGAACACCCGATTAACATCAAGTCAAGCACAATTGGCCGCATACCAACACCTCTCATGATTATGATACAGAAACACAGGCGTTACTGTCTTTTACTGGTTTTCTAATAAATTATGATTGTATAGACGAGTTTACGTGTGAAACACTGGTGGGAGTCATTTTGTCCCGCCATTCTTAAGGTCACTTCCGGTGCCTTATTGTTGTCTATGCCAACTCTGGTACTTGACCGAGGTCAGAGCACACAAAACACACAAAACGCAAGGACAGTCCAAAATCCAACCACTAGGTGTTGGTCTGTGACCAGTTACACATCACCCCACTCCGTTCATAATTTTGTATAAATATTGATGAAATTCTTCTGGACCAATAGGCTGGCGGCTTCTACTAATTGTTCCAAAAGGAATGAGAGAATAGAACAAGTTGAACTGATTACAGCAAACCGCAAGTTACCACCACAATTTCTAAATAACCGTGTAGTTGTGTGCTCCCACCCCATGTTGTAAAAATAGCCAAATACACGGCTAGCAAATGACACCGGAAGTGACGTTCAGACACCGGAAGTACAGCCCGAACTCGTCTATAATTTGATGTATTTAGGTATATTTATTACAATTCTTGAAATTACACATTTCAATAGAAAATAGGTATAATTTTATTATACAAAAAGGGGCATAGTTGCAGAATTTGAATGATAAAATTCTTTATTTTGATGTAATCTGAAATCGAGGTTTCAGAGCAAAAAAAAATCAAAATGTTTCAGCCCTGCGTGTAACTCTACAGTGTTGTTTGTCTGATGATCTGCAGCGTGCACAAGGTTTTGCGAGTCATTAATCAAATGTGTTCTGACACCAAAGCGAGGTGTAGAAAAAATGTATGTGCCACCGGTCAGAGCATTGATTCGTCTGCAGAGCATCGTTTCCTGCTGTAACATCACAGTGATTAGTAACATCAGGATATGCTGGACACGAACAGTGTCGGCTGGCAATCAATGGGGTGTTTGGTGTGTGAGGATGTGCTGTGTGTGTGTGTCACTGATATGCATGGGCTTAGGTCTATGTATTGTGTCTGTGTGTGTGTGTGTCACATGTTATGTCTATATGCTTATGTGGCTGTGTATGTGTGGTGCTTTTGTAAATACTTCTGCGTTTGCACATCCATACAGAGGGTTGGGCGCGGATTGAGAGATAGTGATGAGATTAAATTGGAAACTGGGATCAAGAATTAAGGGGAAGACACTGCCGAAAAAGGGGACACGCTGTTTAACCACTCTGCCACGGCACACGGGTTACTTTTGGATTACTTTTTAGGAAACAACAAAACATATATGTGGAATATGGAATAAAATGTGGAGATATGGAATAATCTATCCAATCCAATAATACAAGGCATATCATGGTATACTGTGCAATTCAAGTCGGTATTGGTATCTATCTCAGGGTAAAAAATGTAAACAAAACACTGAGAGATTCCAGCATAGCTCAATATTCGTTTATTGTAGATAAATCAATTACTAATTTTAACCACTAAAGGGCAGTAGTAGCCTGGTTACCAGACTATGACACACGTGCCTGCAGCCATAACTCATTTATTTATTCCACAACGTAACAATTGCAACTGACTTCATGCAATTTCAGCACCCTGGACAGCTATTGAATTGATTGAATTGCTTATTTGCTTCAAGAGATCCCCAGGGTCCTAAATTTACGTGAATTCAGTTGCAGTTGTTATGTTTATGTGCGATAAATGGGCTGTGGCCCTGCCCACCTCATCCTCTCTCAAACTTTAGAGGCCGCCACTTTCATTGCGTCGTGACTCAGGCGGCACCCGACCTTTGGTGCGGACCGAGCTTCGGCTCGGACCCCAGGGGTTTGGGTCGCAGCGGCGCTAAGGCCGACTCGGCGTGCCGCAGGCCCTCGCGGCCCTCGTCTGCTGAGATGTAGACGCCCGTACCTTCACGGGCATGGCGGCGGTGCTACCCTCTGCGCCCTCCCTGGGGCATACGGATACCCACAGTCTCAGGTCGACGTTTAACACTATGGAAAGAGTTAATTTAACACCAAATCTGATAAGGACCAAATAGACTCAGACACAGTGTTACATTTAACTCTTTAAGTGTTGATTTAACACTTCAAAATGTACTGTGTATGTTTGTCCCCTAACCTAGTTTCTTCATAATTGTACTGGATGTGAAACCCGAAATACTCCCATACTAGCGATTTATATGTTGTGGGGCATTAAAGCTCCACTCCACATCACCACGCTGCTCTCAACAAATGTATGGACTGACTGAGCATGTGCAAGTCTTTTTTTTTTTTTTTCATAAACCAGTGCATGGATCACATGTGTGCCGAACTGGAAATCCACCGCAAACACTGATGGTAAAACAATGCTTAAATTGAGCCATGGCCACACATGCGACTACTGAAAATACTCACATACTCCAAAGCATGGGAACAATTGAACCTCTGAGCCCTCTCAATTCTCTGCATCTATGTTGCACACAAAGGAAAACAAATGTGTCATTGTCCCAATATTGACAGAGTACGTAGGCCTTGACGCACGCTGCTTCTGTTCTCCCCATGATGCTGAATGGCACATGGTGTGACTCCGACCTGAGATTCAACTCCCCACAGACACAGGGGCTGGGGGTGCAGAAAGCAAACAATTGAGTGGCAGCAAAGAAAAAATGAAAAAAAAAAACAACCATCTGGGCCTCCAATGAAATAGCTACAACAACTAAAGTGTCTATCATCAACTCCAATGTGAAAAGCATCCTTCTCTACGGTTCAGAGACTTGAAGAATGACGAAAAGGACGTTGCAAAAGATACAAACCTTCATCAACTGCTGTCTGAGGCGCATTTTTAGAATCAGGTGGCCAGACAAAGTCAGAAATGAGGAACTGTGGCAGAGAGGAAGACAGGAGCCAGTGCAGACGAATCCTGAGGCGGAATTGGGGATGGATCGGTGACACCCTGAGGAAACCGGCAACTACTACTAAATGCCAGGCCCTGACTTAGAACCCCCAGGGGAAGAGAAGGAGAAGACGGCCCAAAAACAGCTGGAGGCGGGACACTGAGGCAGAACTCAAGAGCATTGGATTCAGCTGGGGGGAGGCAGAAAGGACAGCCCAAAACCGTGTTAAATGGAGAGGAGAAGATCATCCCCTTGAGCTGCATACAGTTCTTTGGTTACAGACTGACTGACAGGAGGGGAAAAAACTGCTCACAAATAATTTATTCTATTGTGAGTCACAGCAGCCGTAGGTTTCTTTAAATAGAACAATGACACTTGACAATCTATGCCCTGTCCAGATATTGATCACGTTTCCCACCGTTCACCATTTTCCATTCATTCTCTCGCCTTGTAAGAGCTATTGCTAGCTGCTGCCGTGTGGTATGCAGCTGCCACATCCAGAGACAGAGGCTGAAACATAGATAACAAGCAACAGTACTCCTCCAGAACTCGTAAGTGGGCGGTACGCATTAATGCAGACCCCACCTGCCCCGGCAATCATCTATTCACAACACTCTTTCCTGATAGGAGGTTCCGGTCCATCACAACCAAAACATCACGTCATAAGAACACTTTCTACCCTGCCACCATGTGGCTACTGAAAGCCACTGGCTGTGTCCGAAATCGCTCCCTATCCCCTATATAGTGCACTATATGGGGCGCACACCATTTTGTAGGGGTGTCCGAATTCTCCATGTACACTATATAGTGCACTGAAAGAATCCCACAATGTACCGCAAAAAGTAGTGAGAATCGGATGTACCCTAGATGGAGCAATATAACCCATAATGCATTGCGAGACGTTTTAAAAATGACCCAAACTTTTAAAAAATGCAGCCGCGGGAGTAAATAGCGACCGACCACGGCAAATAGTTATAAATGTAAGTACTTCTGACTTTTTGTGATGATTGTTGCATTTTATATTTTTATAATTATTTTTTATGATAATTTTCAACGCCGCCGACGCTAGTGTCCAAAATATCGGCGGTTGCTGTTGAGTGCACTATAAGTGAGTGCACTATATGGGGGGGTAGGGAGAAGGGGATAGGGAACGATTTTGGACAGAGCCATTCAGTAGGCTAACACCCTGCATTCTGCACTCAACACTTTATTGACACCAGATGCATACAGCGCTCATTGAATGAAATGCTTAAAAGTTACATTGTAAGGTGTGCGCTGCAGTGGCTCGGTCTGTTGGGGCAGTGCACTACAAAGCCTATTTATGAGGAGAGTCGTGAATTTCCTTTTTCTCGCCGGCAGCCTTGCCGCATTTGTCCTCCCCCTTCTTTGCGTCCTTTCCGGCTAATCCTGAAGATGAAAATTGTGTTAATGGGCCTCAGAAAAAAAAAAAAAAACGCACAGAAACTTGACCAGGAGCTACGTCAGACATGGTCAAACTACGGCCTGCGGGCCATATACGGCCCTTTAGGCCCACCGAATGTGTCTAAATTATAATGGGTATGAGAAATAAAAAAACTCCCTTTTTCACCCCATCCCCTACAATACCCTCATTTCTCAACAGATAGACAGAAGTCTAGAGTTAGACGTGATGGGCCTTTCCAATGTGGTATTAGCAGAGTGGCATCTGCTGCCCGACCTGTACAGCATGATGGGTTGTCTGTGAATGAACAGGACTAAGAATAGCTTTCATGCATAGACTGTATATAAAAATATTTAAAAAATACTTCCGGATTGGTATGGGGGGAGCCTAGTCTCCGGAAACTGCGCCCTATGGTAGTTTCCAATACAAATATTCCAATCTTAGCAGCCTGTTTTAACCTATTTAAAGATTGTTTCTAATTGATGTTTTAATGTATATTGTCGGGATAATTACCGATTCATTGTGTGGTCATAATTTCACAAACGCGTCAGATTTGGCGTTAATATCTTTTATTTCAGCTCCCATAGGATCCCATTCATTCTGACTCTGTCGTTGGCGCCCCTAGCGGACAGTACCACCGGAAGGAGTTTCGTGTGGGGTGTCTCTCTCTCACATAGCGTATATCTCTCTCTACCTCTGCGTGTCTCCGGATGTATGGGTACTTTTAGCAATGGCAGCGCGCGGTAGGAGGCTTCAACCCGGCTAGGATCAAAGCAATAGGATGATGTCACGCACGCTGCGTCTACTTTATAAACAGTCTATGCTTTTATGTCACTAATCAACGTATTGGATTGAAGCAATATGCTTTAAACAACAGAAGAAATATCTAGCGAGATTTCATCTAAGTATGGAGCTGAAGCATGACGTGCTCAGTCAGGTTACTGACCTGAATTAAGGTTTTGGGTTTTGTCCAGGGTCGGACGCAGCCTTAAGTAGGGGCGGGCTGTTGATTGAGAACGCGAGGCAGCTGTCGGCACTGGAGTCTCCGGGGACGATCCTGCCGCCGGAGATGGAGATGGGCGGTCTGCGTACGATGTGCGCCGTTCGTCCAGCCGTCTCCGCTGACTTGTAACAGATATGTTGTCGTATATACTCTGCTAGCAGCGCTAGTAGAAAATGAGTGGGGCTGTAGCTGTGCAGTGGAAACACGTCTCACGTTATTGCTATGTTTTTTTTTTCTTGATGCCATTTTTCAAGTTACCATTTTGAGTAGTGTTGAGAGAGCACAGCCTTCTTTTATAATGTCTGTGAGCAAAACATTTCTATTCTTAACACGCAAAACCTCAACTGAGCGGTGCAGCAACATTTGGGAAGGCCTTTTCCTTCTCTCTGATGAAATCACAGACTCCAAGCATCGCTGGGACCAGATATGAATTTTAATCTCCCTCCTTAGCATTCTTGTTTTGCCTGTGATTTCCCACATTTCTTTGTATGCAGCCCTGCATCCCATGTCTCCATTCTCTCGTTGCCCAGTATACCCTCTGTGAAAAATGTAGAGTTAAAAATGTTATATGAAAATGTATTCACTGCCAGCCATTTTCAGAGTTTTTGGACATGCGACTGATTTTATATATTATATCATATACAACTGAAAATGTACGGAACTGAACCGTGATCGTCTGAACCGAAAATGAACTAAACCGACAACTTACCCCTATTATGTAATTGCATTGCACTGCTTACCTGTTTCATGCAGAATTTTTCCAAAAAATTACCCTGTACATTTTAGCTAAGACTCTGTGAAGGGAACACAAATAATGTACAGACGGCCTCACATGAATGAATGAATGTGCATATAATTATAAATATTCTGTAATTCTGGTCCCTGCTGCTGATGATGTTTTCAGTACAGCCCACTTATTAAGACAAAACTGGTTCAGGAATTTGATTTAGAATTATGTCTGCCAATCACAACTTCAAGAATAAATAAAAAATAGGCCTACCCCCAATCCCATGCCTGGGCGGGCACGGAAGATTAACCCATCCGTTAAAAAAAGGCCTCGGAACAACTCTCCACTCGCCCCGGCACCAGAGCCCTGGATGAGACATTGGGCCCAACCCTTTTAGCATACGTAAGGATCATCCTTATTCATTCGGCAATCAAGGTCTTGCATATTACTAGGGGTGTAAATCACACCGATCATGGCGATTCGATTCCGTATCGATTTCCTGGCCCAATGATTCAATTTTTTTCAATACTCAAGGATTCACCATGATACGATTCGATACGATTCGATATTCGATACAATTACAAAGAGCTGGGCATAGATTTTTTTCAAAATTAATCTAGATTAATATCACTTTTTTTTTTCCCCCGCCCATTCAGGCAGTTTTTTTTTCCAACCTTTATTATTAGGGTTAGCAGAAACGGGTGAAGATGGGGAGTAGACATGCGGAAATATGTTGGTGGAGAGATTCAAACCACCAATTCATGCGCCATTGAGGCATATGCATGCTTTTCAGCGCTCTGCCTATCCGATTGAGCTACTGGGCAGCGTGCTTCTAGTTTTTATGTTGTTTTTCTGGG
>OMKY01181252.1:0-14301 GCA_900302395.1 Bregmaceros cantori
ATAACATTTGTTGGGTTAATAATAACATTTGTTGGGTTAATAATAACATTTGTTGAGTTAATAACATTTGTTGGGTTAATAATAACATTTGTTGGGTTAATAATAACATTTGTTGGGTTAATAATAACATTTGCTGGGTTAATAATAACATTTGTTGGGTTAATAATAACATTTGTTGAGTTAATAAGATTTGTTGGGTTAATAATAACATTTGTTGGGTTAATAATAACAACATTTGTTGGGTTAATAATAACAACATTTGTTGGGTTAATAATAACATTTGTTGGGTTAATAATAACATTTGTTGAGTTAATAATAACATTTGTTGTGTTAATAATAACATTTGTTGGGTTAATAATAACATTTGTTGGGTTAATAATAACAACATTTGTTGGGTTAATAATAACATTTGTTGGGTTAATAATAACATTTGTTGAGTTAATAATAACATTTGTTGGGTTAATAATAACATTTGTTGGGTTAATAATAACATTTGTTGGGTTAATAATAACATTTGTTGGGTTAAATAATAACATTTGTTGGGTTCTAGCAACAAATGTTGCTCGCTAGTTAGCACTACAGAGACCAATAGCTAGTTAACCAACCCACCTGCTGATGGCACTAAAGAGACCACTAGCTAGTTAACCAGCCTACCAGCTGATGGCGCTACAGAGACCACTAGCTAGTTAACCAACCCACCTGCTGATGGCGCTACAGAGACCAGCGGCGAGGTGTCTGTTGAACAGCAGCCAGTTGAGAGGTTGTTCCACGGACTGAGCGGACATCTGGGTGTTCCAGCAGACCGACAGAGTGACCGCAGCCACCAGACCCGACTCACTGCCCTTGTCAGCCAGGTAGTTCAGGACCAACATCCTGCAGACACACCAAATGACTCTCAGCCCCTCTACAGTGTTTCTATTCGTCAGGCACTGCAGAGCCCTGCCCTGTTAAGAACATCAGACTAAAGAACAGTTTACTCCCCATGCGCTGAAGCCGCTCTAGCAAAGTTAAGGACAAAAATATTTCCACCAGACAATCAGATTGATGCAGATTAGTGGAAGATAAAGCAGAGGCAGACAACCCAAAAGATGGCATGACGATATCTAGGAAAGGTCAGGACTAGACCCATCAACCCTAAACAGCAAATCGGCACCTCTGGAGTAAGGTGTCCCATGTTGGTGCACATTCTGCTACAAGCAGAGGTAGTGAAGATGATCATTTCAGCTTACTCACCCGCCCATGGAGACGCCCACAGCCAGCAGAGGGGCGTGTGGGAGCACAGCTTTGATGTGACGTATGACGTGTTCCAGGTCCCCGGTGTTGGAGATGCAGAAGGTGTACGGTGTCTAGGGAGCAGATGGTGGAAGGTGTAACGGCCAAATACGAGCTTGTGCCAGCGGTGATTCAATTCGAGTCGCCGCCCGTGACAAGCGGCGCGTTTAGGAATGGTTGCCGGTGCCTCCTTTAAACGCTACAAGTATCCGTTCCAATGGCACCCAACATGTAAACTGCAATATAATGATAATTCATCCACTTACAAGAAGCTCCTCTCCATCAAAGCCTCTGTTGGTGAACACCACACACCTGGCAGGTTACAGAAAGGATTTCAGACAAAGGTAGGATTCAAAATATTTAGCAATTTTGTAAATGTCCATTCTCAATACATTGCAGCCTTGTTAAGAGTCATGACACCAAAGCACCTTCAGGAAGTCTACATGGTCATATTTGAGCCTACAGACTCGTGGTTGGCTTCGAGGGCCCTGCTGATTAGAGCCGGCCGCTCAATTCATAAACGGATTACGATCAATTTATCAATCAATGAATATTGCAGCGCTACTCAAACGGACCTGTATCCCCGGAGAGCGGCCTGCTGGACCACGTGGTACACGTACAGCTGCCGGCTGTTACCGGTCAGCCCGGGCAGGATGAGGACGGTGGGGCGCGTGGCGTCGTCGGGGTAGAGTTTGCTGCCCCCGTTGTCCACCCAGTCCAGAGAGATCCGCCCACCGTCACACGTTTTCAGAGCTTCACTGTCGTAGTAAATGGAGCAAGATGGGGTGAGTGAGAGAGTCCTGATCTCAGGTTGAAGACTACTGTCCATTGTTTGTTGGAAGGGCTTGCAGCACCCACAGGTGTTAGATAAAGGCACACAGCGTATAAGGAAAGGGAGTTCTTATCTAGACATTCCCACAGCAGCAATCTAACTTTGCCCGGCTCAGCAGAAGCTGTTTTCAACTCCCTTTCCTTATAGTCGGAGTCATGGAAACTCCATTAATCCCATCACACATAACTCACTTGGTACATAAATCTAAATCTACTTCCAGATGCACCTCTTTGTATTGCAAGCTGTTGTGTATGCGATTTGTTATGTTATATAGAGGACTAGTGAACCGAGTAAGGGGGTGGGACTACCTCCGGAGCACCGTTAGTGGCGAGCTTGGGTTGTTTAGGAGCTACTTGGAAGCGGGATAAAAAAAACATTCTTGTGGCGTGAGGCTCTGGTTCTGATGGACCTGAACTTCCTGCCGGATGGAAACACCGTGAACAGATGAATTGTATGGACTCGGCTAAGATCAGAGAGGTCTTCCAGTGTTGTATAAATACAAATCCTGTGTGGAAATTTGCAGGAGGATTGGAAGAACCTACTTGCGGTAGGAGACCCGCGGCTGGCTCTTGATGAGCAGGGGTAGCAGTGTCTGCCCACGGCCCCCCCAGCACCAGGGGGTCGGGCAGAAGCGCTGAGTGACGGCCGGACAGTGAGTGTGGAGGAACTCGCGCAGCGCATCACTGCAGACAAGCACCGGTGTCTGGAAGAGTCCGAATCAGGTTAAGTTGTCTACAAGGAACACAATGTAGGGTGGATTACCCTAATTTGGGCCATTTTTTGCATGCTTCCTAATGTGGGACAGACAGTTGCCTAATGTTGGACAGTGAAATGTAGTGTTGAACAGTTGAACTTAATGTTAGACACATTACCATAGTTTGCTTTTACCATAGTTTCACTGACATTCATTAGTTAAGGGAGGAGCCAGAGTCACTAGAGCTTAGGTGTCCCACATTAAGCAGTGGCCCACATTAGGACAATCCACCCTACACACAACATTGCTCATTAGAAATGTGTTCGTGTAATTAGAAAAAGTGCGCACAATCCCCTATCTCAGGAAAATGTAACCAACTGGATTCCATCATTGTAATATGTAATTATAGGGGACTACAGTTAGTTACTGTAACCTGATTAGTGTAATCTGATTCTAGTCAGTTACTAGCCAAACCTAATGTAATAATAGGGCTGTTGCATGGTGACGTCACGGCTTGGCAGCAGCAGACATTTTGGTGGTATCATGTATGGTCTATGTATGCGGTTAAGTGGTATTCCTTACCGCTTCATGTCCATTACATGGGGGAATACAACGGACATAGTTACGCTGCCATCTGCTGGCGATTGATAGCATATTCCCATGGATAAATCAATGATAGAACACTTTTAAACAGACAATGTTCTGCAAATATCACTCTCTGCCTGTTTGTCTGGGCATGATGAGACCACCACAATGTCTACCGCCCCCAAGCCATGACGTCACCGTGCAACAGCCGTATTAGTGTAACGACACTTGTACTGACCTGGCATTTGCGAGACCACAGCCAGTAGTAGCAGCAGCTGACAGCAGCACCGCACACAGCAGCCACTACGATGGGCCTAGGGGAGCACAGTAACAGTACTATTACTATATTCTATGTAGGGAGAGTCAGCAGGATTTATTTCACAGTTCCTAACAGTACTATTACTATATCCTATATAGGGTGGATTGTCCTAACGTGGGCCACAGCCGAATGTGGGACACCTAAGCTCCAGTGGCTCTGGCTCCTCCCTAAAGCAATGGATGTTAGGGAGACTGGTTAACGCAAAGTATGGTAATGTGTCAGTCTAACATTAAGTTCAACTGTTAAACACTACATTTCACTGTCCCTCCAAAAATGGCCCACATTAGGGCAATCCACCATATACACAATCGTAAGCTATATATATCACAATAAAAAACACGATATAAATTGATGGATGGATTGAATGAAAATAATCCGTACTTGCGTATCCCAGAGAGTTCCGCCGATGATGCTAGCATCTCGGATGGTGCTGATGCTGGGTCTGTCTCTTCAACGATCCTGTCCCTTCAAACGGGGAGAAAATTCAACAAGGAAAAATACATTCATAGAAATACGTTAACAGCCATGGTCTAACCCTGGGAGTCCCGGAGCCTCACCCCCCGCAATGGGAGTCGTTGAAAGACGCCGGGTGGTCCAAGGTGGGTCGCCCCCCTAGCGGTAAGGCTGCTCCACCGAACCCGTTCATACAAGTTCCATGTCGGCTAAAAATACGGGATAAGAAGGCCGTTCAGCTATTGTTGTGAAATACGTTTTACAGTTTGGATGACAAATAACGTTCTGAACGCCAGAACAGGCTCCTACGGTGGCTGCGCAGTGCCAAGCTGGAGATAAGCCCCATATAGTAGAGCCCGGAGAAATACATACAACACTGACTTCTAGTGGCGAACTGCGGCAACGGCGCTGGATCTGAGGTCGCTGTCCAGAGTACACAAGAAATAACCAGCCTTTCAAGACAGAACAAACGAATCGTCCACGCATCGCACGGGAGTAGCTCGTTCTAGTCGCGCGTGCGATGCGTGGACGATTCATTTGTTCTGGCTTGGCGGGCTAGGAAATAACAGGGACCCAATGAGTCCTCATGCATTATTCCATTTCATTTGAGCACTTTTTAGTTGTAAGATTCACCACATTCGACGTTTAGAACCCGACAATACGAACGACCGTCCGTATCTTCTTTGAGACATGGAGTGTGACATAAATTGCAACCTGTTCAAAGGAAATTTTGCACACACATTGGCGCATCCACTCGCGCACATTTTTCTTCAACCTGTGGCAAACGAAACAAAAATTTCTGTGGAAACTTGGTCGCGGCAAAAGAAACGGCTACTGTGTCGACGAGTTCGAAAAAGTGCCTAAGGGCTAGTGGCGAACAGCAGCAACGGCGCTGGATTTGAGGTCGTTGTCCAGAGCGGAGAGAAAATAACGCTTTATATTTTACAATTAATGTTTATGTTCTTATGTTTGAGGACATTCAGACTTGCAGCAGTTTTAAACAGCATATAAAACATTATATATAATATAATGAAGCGTTTCTCTACTGGAAAAGTTTTCCAGTCTGAAAGGGGCTTTTGCCGTTATTGAGAATAGGGCTTAGCACGTGAGTGAAAATCGGAGTTTGACTGTATTTCATCAATATCTACGGTGAGCGAAGTGTAGTGGATAATGGGTAACTGGTCACAGAGTGACATCTACTGGTCGGATTTTAAACCGGTGTGCGTTTTGCGTGACAAATTCAGCCACCTCTGTCCACTGCGATGACTTTACACAGGCAGCTACACAGACACTGGAAGTGACGGCAGGACAAAACGTCAGCCTTCCGTTATAGGTGTGTAAACTCGTCTATACAAATACAACGTAGTCAGGCTGCCATCTGCTGGTGATTGACAGCATGGTACCATGGATAAATTAATAATAGGACACTTTTAAACAATGTTAAGCAAATATCACTCAGCCCGTTTGTCTGACTGCGACGATACCACCATTATGTCTGCGGTGGCAGACAACACAAAAATGATACAACAGGAAAAGGAGTTGGTCAGTCAAAGCCAGTTTTAATAGTCAATGAGGAAAAAAATAGATTTTCCAACTAAACTTCCTCATCAAATTATTTCACCTCACACGCACACCAAGTATTGACATTCATCAATAATGGGACACAGTGTCGAGAATTAGGCTGGCGAACCAGAACCAATGAATCGTCCACGCATCGCACGCGACTAAGAATGTTAAGGTGGTCGATTAATTTGTTCTGGCTGGCTAGTTGAGAGTTGACTGATTCAGTGTAAGTTTTCTCCCACTACAGGCCCAACTGATCCTATCAGCTTTGTTGAATCATTTCACATTGGTGGTTGTTCTGGCAGAGGAGTTAGGCTGGCAAGTCAGAACCAAGGAACCGTCCACGCAGCAGACGCAACCAGAACCAAGGAACCGTCCACGCAGCGGACGCGACCAGAACCAAGGAACCGTCCACGCAGCGGACGCGACCAGAACCAAGGAACCGTCCACGCAGCGGACGCGACCAGAACCAACAAATCGCCACCAACGACTCATTTGTTCTGGCTTGCCAGGCTAGAGGGGTGGGGCTGGTGGGATGGGAGAGTATCATTAGAGTTTGTCCTCGCAAGTTCCTAATCCCTAAGTCAGTGGGTGTGTTTACATTAGATATTTTCAGACTAAATGTTTTCCTATTTTTTTTTCTTTCTTCTGTAATTTGAAGACGCAAAAAAAAAGAGGAAATCACTTTTCACGTTTTAGAATAACCTTATATGAACAATCAATCATCTGGATGAAAAGTGTTTAATTTTTAGTACTCCACTCAGACACAGGAAGACATTACAACCCAACCCAAGCATCATGGAGGGTTTTTGTGTGGGGGATGTAAATATATTAGATTTTTAATTTGAAGTTATTTTTTCCGGCATCAGCGCCGTTTTTCCATCTTTATTGGATAGGATTAGTCGGAAACTTGGTTGAAGAGATCGGGGGTGGACATTGCAGACAAGTCGATGAGCGAAGTCGAACTCGCGACAATGCGGACGCTGCAGTAGACACAGCGCCACTAACATGAATGGGGTCGCGTTAGGAGCGGTGCCCATAACCACTCGGCCAACGTGGAGCCCAAATATATTCAATTAACGCCAATCTTTGATCAACAACTATCTTTATTTTAGAAGTAAGATAATGTTACATCTAATGCCAGCCATTGTCCAAACCTAAAGAAAAGCGAGGTAGGGAAACCCTCCCATGAATAGTCATCTTAAGAAAAGGAAAAAGGTATAAAATGCCGTCCTATCCTTAAACCAGTGTCACTTTGCTGATTACGCACAAGGACAAATATAGCATATGGAATCCTTTTTTGCGTTAAACCTGCAGGGGTGGGTGGCGGTTGATGTGCAAGAGAGAAGATGAGTCACGCCTGCTCCAACAGAGAGATGCGTTATCTACACACCTTATCTACACACCACACGGGGCATCAATGAATGAAAGATTTACGTTTGTGCTCCACAGTTAGCTCAGTCGGACAAAGCAGATTGTTGCAAAGGCATGTGTATGCCAAATGGTGAGGCGAGTCGTGGGTTCGCTAACCCCGCATGTCTGTTTCCCCCCCTTCTTCGCCCACTTTCCAACAACCCTGGAATAAAAATGAATGAAACTGGCCCGATTGGGCACAAACCAAGAAAAAGGTTACACTGGCCGTCTCCGAAATCACTCCCTATTGGCTATATAGTGCACTATAAGGGGGGGGGGTGCTGTCCAGTGTTTGAGTGAGGCGTGAATCATCTAGTCTCGGTACGTGTGTCTGTGGGGGGTGGGGGTGGGGTGTACGGTGTACCTGAGCTCTGGCGCTGGCTGAATTAAAGAATGTGGAAGACCCCTTCTATCTTAGCATCTGCAGCAACATACAGGCTCGCCTGCTAAATAATCATTTGATAGACTCCATTTCTATACAAACATGTTAAGGAAAAAATACACCTGAATTCTCTTATGTACAACAGAAAAACAAAATAAAGAACATAACCTGCATATTCATTTATATATATATGTATATTTTGTGTAATAGAAATAGCACTATTTTTTGAAATAAATCTGCTAGTTCAACCATTTCCACCCATAAAGCATTGAATAACAATATATACATAAATAAACACCAATGCCATTTTTAAAACAATATTAAAATGAAAGTCCAATAGATAGAAATGTCATTTAGTTTTTAGTCCTACGATTTTAACCCTATCATCAGGAAGTCCATACACTTCACACTTGTAAAGCCATTCTTCTGAAATATATTGAGTGCAAACAAGTTCTCTAAAAACAACAAGAAAAGGAGATTAAAGCATCCAGCATCAGGAGACATTTTGAATGGATGTCACTGCACAATGTAAAGAGATTTGGGCAAAACCAGAAGAAAAAAGTGACAGTACAAGAGTTGGAGCGGCATTCCATTAATCAATGACAGTTGATTATTTCAATAATCACCAACTAATTTGATAATCGATTAATCGGCAGTAATTATTATTTCCTTGTTTCTTCCCCTCAAACCTGTTTAATATTTGCTGTTCCCAATGCCACTCTCCATTCCCAGTGTCATGGCCATAATAAACCCAATATCTTCCCATAGAAGAGTAGGCTCTTCCATACCAACACTAAGAAATGTTAGTAATGAATGGAGATAGCCAAACAGAAAAAATTAAGTTTACAATATTAACATTTCAAACTTTTAATAATAATAATTCACGCTAATAATGGACCAGTTAAATTTAAAAATTAACCGATTAATAGTAAAAATGGGCGATTAATCGACGATCAAAATAATGGTTAGTTGCAGCCCTAGAAGAGACAAAACAAAACTATCAGTACCAAAGTTGTTGGAATCTTCATTAGAGATTAGAGCTGTGACCAGTGCTCAGAATGTTGAGCAATCCATTATGGAAATATATATATATATATATATATATATATATATATATATATAAATAATCCATAAACGCAGAAGCATTGAATGCTTATGTTTATGCTTATATTTCTATTTTTTAGTTTAATTTTGAATATTTATAGTTTTCCTAAACTCAACAGATTAAAATTGACTAATGGTTTCAATAATCGCCAACTAATCAAATATTGGAATAATGGTTAGTCGCAGGCCTACGGAAAATAGATTTGAACGTCGTTGGGAGATAGATACAGTAGTTCCAGTTCATGAAATGAAATGCAATATTAAGTTCCAGGTCTCTTAATTTCTAACCTTCTCATTCAATAAATCACTTTATCCAATTTACATTAGAGATTAATTAGACAATCATCTAATAATCCACTAATTGTTGGAAAAATATTAGTTCAGTGGAGTCAACATAAAAACATTGTGAAAATAGGTTTATGCAAGCCCTAATTGTTATTACTTATGTTTCTTCTCACAGAAAGCATCAGAACTATGGTCATGCGTTCAAGTAGAACCACTCAGAGAGTGCAAACCTCTGCCAAACATGTTGTGACCTTGCAAATTGGTTGTTTCCTTTGACACTAGACCTTTGGTTAATTGGCTGATTTTCAATACCCCGACACCTTCAGTAGCTATACCACTTCCTTGTGGGCGTGGTCTGGCCGGCGTTCTCGCCACCCCCAGGAGCAACAGATATCCGTAGATAGCAATAGAGATTAGGAGGGGTCACAAGGACTCCATCAACAGTGGCCAGGGGTCGTACACCCTCCTGTGCATCTTGGATTCCATCCTGCAACGGCCCCCACACGGGGGTGGGTGGAGGCGGGTTGGCGGGTTTCACGCCCAACTAAAAAGCCATGTGTGTGTACTGCCGTCATGTACATGCAATATGGAGAATTAAAACGAGTCTTGGGAACAGCGGGCCATGACCACAGAGAAGTGATGAAGCTACAATGTCACGATGTCCATGAAGAAGGTCGCAGCCCAGAGATATTTAAAACCTTCATTCTGCCTTTAAGAAGAACAGTACAAACATTTTAAAGATTCTTCAAAGACCCACACACTCCGCTCCTTGACAGCTTTGCACACCCTCATTTAGAGCAAACCAACATGGAGGTTCTTTTGCCTTAACTCAACAACTTGCACACCATTACTCTCTTAGAACACCATAATTCAAATGAGCATGTTAAACATCACTTGAAGGAAAAGGGAAATATGTTATTCCTTGATCTTAGTCAAATTGATACCTTCCCCATCTTGCCTAAGTGCATATATTCACTCCGGTGTGCAAAAGTATTTGTAAGCACAGCTTATATATTAGTTATTCTATAAGTGCATAAGTTGTATGCTCTGGAAATGGTAATTGCATGCTTCCAATCTTCCCTTTGATAGTGTGTTGCTCATTACCTATCTACTTGTCTGCTGTATTACTACCATTCCTACTGACTGTAGGACTGCTGAATGAAAATAATTACCCAATTGGGATCAAAATCAGTTTTCTAATTCTGATCTGCCCGGATCCAAATGTGGAAGAGGATGGAAGCAAAAAAACAAACAAAAAAAACAAAAAAACTCAGCATTTATTTTTATGTAATCAAATCTGCCGTGCTTTATTACTAACAGCACTTGTTTGTTTGAGAAATTGCCAATAATCCAATTTATCGCTTCTAAAAGACAAACACGTCACTTCCTCCACCAAATACACCTGGGTACATAGCCCATGCAACCCTGCATTAGCTCCCCCACTCTCAAACATACTGCACCACACCCATGATTGTCCCCAACACATTCAATGAAGCTAATTAAGGCAGTGTAGTGGATTACAGCGAGAGCCTGAAAAGCTGTCATAAAGCCAAACACAAATACAAAAAGCGGCTATGTCCCAAATCGCTCCCTATGCCCCATATAGCGCCGATGTTGTTTTGTAAACTAAAGTATCCCGCTATGCACCGCGAAAAGTAGTGAGCATCGATGTACCCTGGACCAGGCATAACCCAAAATGCATTGTGAGACATTTTAAAAATGACCTAAACTACAAAAACATGGCGGGAGAAAATAGTGACCGACCACGGCTAACTGTTATAAATGTAAGTACTTCTATATAGATGTAAGGTGGTGGCTTAAGTGCGCCAGCAGGTGGCATCAGAGAGATGGTTGGAGGCATTTTGTCCTCTGGCGGACACCATACCCCAACCATCACATTGGTGTCAGAAGTGGGATTGGCCGCTCGGGTCGGGGTCCGTGGACGAGGAGTGCGTCAGACCTTGTGGGAGGGGGGGGCAGTGTAATGAATGGTGGCTGCACAGCACATGACCACTGCCAACTACGGTGTCCGCCAGAGGACAAAATGCCTCCAGCCAAATCTCTGATGCCACCTGCTGGCGCACTTGAACCACCACCTTACATCTATATATATTATAATATTTTTTTACGGCGCCGACCCAAGTGTCCAAAATCTCGGCCGTTGCTGTCGAGTGCATTATATGGGGAGTAGGGGATGGGGAACGATTTTGGGCACAGTCCATGTTCTTTCATAATTGCTTGTTCACTCATAGTTATGATGCCTTCAGTGGGAATGTACAACATAGGCACATTAGTTAATGTGGAGGGAGGGGGCGTTTCCTATTTTGGCCTGGTAGCATGTAAAGTTACAAAGTTATCTACCAAGACTTTCTGAAGTTTTTACATTTTATTTTAAAAGGAATAGACCACTGAATATTCAGAACATGTTCTTCCTTGTCCTCTACAGTCCGATACAACTACAGCAGTCCACAAAATAGCACAGCAAACACGGGCGTTTCATCAGACGTCCTTTTGCCGTTAGGCTGTCAGTGAAGTGTGAGTGAATGCCACAAGCTGCACAGTCGGAGGTCTTCCAGTGTATTCCTCCACACAAAATAGCCCTGCTAAGTCCCCGCATTTGATTTTTGTGGAACTGATCGAGTCGCACATAAGATCACATAACATTACTTATGTGACATACATGACGAAAATTAAGATTGAAAAATCTCAATTTATTCTCTCTTCTCTCCAGTCCTCCGTTGGAAGAGTTCTGTAACCAATCCCAATTACTGTCCACAACTGGGACAATCCAGGTTGAAAGGTAGTTAGGTAAACGGCTGCAATGTTTCGGAAACTAATTTTTGTGGAGCGGCCTCGAGGCAGCTTCGGCTGCGACTTTGGCGCTACAGAAAAATCTGTTGAGTGATTTGAGAAGTGATTAGTGGCTTTTATTTCCTAGAGACCGGGGCCACCCCAACGTAGGCGATTGTATGGGGATGTCATTGAAAGGAAGAACATGTTTCAATTGTAATTTTCGGTGGTCTGTCCCTTTAAGAGATAGTGATTTTTGTTTTTACATTCTTCGCAGTCAAGTGGATGAAACAAAAAAAAGTGAATAATTAAATATTGCAGCTCTGATTAGGAAGGAACATGAGAGCCTCCTATTGAGAAGTGCTTGCTGCGTTGTACCCTCATCTGCGACCGTCCACAGGAACCCCATCCTACCCACCCCACCCTACCCAACCCACATTGTTCAGTGGGCGCTCACAGACGTCCATTTTGGCGCGGGCGGGGTTAGGAGACAAGTGTGGTTTTGGGCCTTGCTCACTAGTCTATGCACACCTTGGTCATCGGACACCCTTGCTTATTGGGTTGGGGGGCACTCCTTGGTCACTAGGGGTGTGGCACCCTCGTTGGCCAAGTAGTTTCACTCCTTGATCACTACTGCCTTGCACCATTTGCTCACTAGGGCTAGGCACTCATTGCTCACCCCGGGGTGAGTACTCCGTGCACGCCAGGCCCTACAGCGCTGCGCACTGGGCTGTGCACTCCTTTGCACACCCCCACACGCTAGGCCAGTGCGTTCCTTGTGCATCGTTGGTCACTAGGCTCCGCACTCTTGTTCTCGAGGCTTGTGCACGACCTTTCTCACCAGGGCGTGCACTGCTCGCGGACTAGGCCCCCTACACTCTTTAGGTCACTAGGTTGTGCACGCCTTACTAGAGCGGCATGCCTTGACCACTAGGTTATACTACCGTGCCACTGGGAGAGCTGGCTTTGTTTCCGTGGGACGACAACAAGCCCTGTGGAGACAAGACAAACATCCATCAGCATTTTGTTAAATATTATTTAAATGTAAATTTTATACAATCTATTTATAGATCTAGATGCAATCTAGATCAAATGTAGATGTTGCTTTAGCTCATAGTTTAGCTTAGCTAGCCGATACCCGGCTAATGTCCGGTACAGCTTAATAAATGAACCCTTTAGACATATTCCTGTGTCAAGACTGGTCATTTCCTCTACGTGGACACCTTATCTGAGCTGCCTTTACAAATTATGTCAGCCATTTACATTCAGTTCTCAATATACCGATATTTCCGATGACACAGCCGTGGAGAAGAAACTAATAAGAGATCCGTGTGGAACTCACCACTTTCCCCGGCCGTGCCCAGGTGCAGACGAAGCCCTCCTGACAGGCAGTGACCAGGCAGTCCTCCAGGAAGATGAGCACCGTGAGCCGCTCGTGAGCGATCTTCTTGCACACCAGGGGTTCCAGTAGAGGAACCTCCTCCATCCTCGGACACAGCACTGTGCCCAGGGTTTTGGCCACATCTGCCTTGGTCTAAGGGGCCCACATCATCATTATCATCTTACTGTAACTATCATAAATAATAACTACAGATGGTACACTTAAAATTACCGTGACATTCTAACACATGTTCATATTGCAATTACCGTATTTTTCGGACTATAAGCCGCTACTTTTTTCCATCACTTTGAACTATGCGGCTTATGAGGCGGTGCGGCTATTCTGGGGTTTTTTTCACCGGCGCGTTAATATAAAATTTAAAAAAACGCCGCTGGCAGTCACAAACCGTGCCTTTCCAATATGGCCGCCACAGGCTACATGCCAGCCTCCAGGTCAGAGCTATGGGGTAGGCGTGTCCTGGGAAACTGTGCACCGGAAGCGGAAGTTAGACGGCACGGCGCATGGAGTGTGTGACACGGAGAGTTTTCCAACAGTTATGTTTTATTTTTACAAATCCCTCATGGATCATCATGGACAACAAACACGGATTTCATATGACGCCGCATTTAAGTTGAACGCCATCGATCTCGCAGTGAAGCGCAAGAAGTAAATAGACCCGCTTCATGTAGCATGGATATCGACGTCACCCGGGGTGAGCATTATGCGAGCAGAGAGCCGGGGTGAATATTAGCGCAACAGAACAACACTGAACTCGCCACATAACTGGTATGTTTTTATGTAGCATTTTAATTATTTTATTGATTCTATGATTGTGTTAATGTTCCGCTGTTTGCCTGTGCTGGCTGCATGAAGGGTGTCACTTTCGTTGTTGTGGTTGTGGTGACTGTGACAATGACGATAAATATTCCATCTAATAAATCTATCTATCGATCTATCTATCTATCGATCTAACTATCGTTTTTGATTGCTTTACTCCTCGTACTCGAGGAAAAAAGCCGCGGCTTTTAGGCCGGTGCGGCTTATATAGCTTTTTTTCAATGTTTTCTTAAAAATGACGGGGGTGCGGCTTTTAGAGAGGTGCGCTCATTGGTCCGGAAAATACGGTAGTTTTGAACAGTTTCACTGACATTCATTAGTTTAGGGAGGAGCCAGAGACACTGGAGCTTAGGTGTCCCACATTAGGCAGTGGTCCTCATTATGACAATCC
>OMKY01181253.1:0-11673 GCA_900302395.1 Bregmaceros cantori
AGAGAGAAAATGCCCGAGAGAGAGAGAGAGACAGAGAGAGAAAGAGCCCAAGAGAGAGAGAGATAGAGAGAGAGGGAGAGAGAGAGAGAGCGGGAGAGAGAGAGAGAGAGAGAGAGAGAGAGAGAGAGAGAGAGAGCGCGAGAGAGAGAGAGAGAGAGAGAGAGAGAGCGAGAGAGAGAGAGAGAGAGAGAGAGAGAGAGAGAGAGAGAGAGAGAGAGAGAGAGAGAGAGAGAGAGAGAGAAAGAGCCCGGGAGAGAGAGAGACAGAGAGAGAAAGAGCCCGAGAGAGAGAGAGAGAGAAAGAGCCAGAGAGAGAGAGAGACAGAGAGAGAAAGAGCCAGAGAGAGAGAGAGACAGAGAGAGAAAGAGCCCGAGAGAGAGAGAGAGAGAGACAGAAAGAGAAAATGCCTGAGAGAGCGTCCGAGAGCCCAACAGTTCCCAACGGGTGTCGCTAAAGGCCAAGTTAATGTAACTAGTACTTTTTACTGACATTTCAGTGAAAAGTAAGTTATTTTTCACCTCAAATTTACTTGAGTAAAAGTAGAAAGTGACTTGTGAAAAATGTACTCCAAAAGTAAAAAGTACACAAAAAAATTGTAACAGAGTAAATGTAATGCGTTATTGCCCATCTCTGGCTGGGAGCAGCCAGGGACAGCTGGCTGGACGTCGGCCTAAGAAAGTTCAGAATCAAGTTTATCGTCAATAGCCCCGTTTACTGGGATCTGATTTATCAGATCAAATAGATCTGTTACATGGGCGCTAACCAGGGTCAGATCAAATAGATCTGTTACATGGGCGCTAACCAGGGTCAGATCAAATAGATCTGTTACATGGGCGCTAACCAGGGTCAGATCAAATAGATCTGTATACATGGGCGCTAACCAGGGGCGCTAACCAGGGACGGTAACCAGGCGCTAACCAGGGACTGGGAGTATTTATTTAGTCAGATCAAATAGATCTGTTACATGGGCGCTAACCAGGGACGGTAACCAGGCGCTAACCAGGGACTGGGAGTATTTATTTAGTCAGATCAAATAGATCTGTTACATGGGCGCTAACCAGGGACGGCAAAAGTACTGGGATTCTTTACTTGAGTAAGAGTAAAAAAAACAATTAGATTAAGACTGTCTACACCAACTTACAGTGATGGGCAGTAACGCATTACATTTACTCCATTACAAATGTTTTGTGTACTTTTTTACTTTTGGAGTACATTTTTCACGAGTTACTTTTTACTTTTACTCAAGTAAATTTGAGGTGAAAAGAACTACTTTTTACTGAGATGTCAGTAAAAAGTACTCGGTACATTAACTTGGACTTTAGTGACAGCCGTTGGGAACATATGTGTTGATATGACATCAACACATATGTTGACTGGCATTGGGAACAACACGTTTCATTCAACACGTTTGAGTGGAGAATGGGCCAAACAAGGAAACGATTAATCGCTGCTGATTAATTGATTATCAAATTAATTACCGATTATTTCAATAATCGATTATCATCGATTAATCAGTTGCAGCTGTATATATATCATTAGTATTACATTTATAATGCTCTGCCAACTTCATTTAAATGGTTCTGCGTAGCTGTTAGCTATACACTAGTAATACATTCATAATGCTCTACCAACTTTATTTCATGGTTCTGCGTAGCTGTTAGCTATACATTAGTAATATATTTATAATGCCCTACCAACTTTATTTCAAGGTTCTGCATAGCAGTTAGCTATACATTAGTAATATATTTATAATGCTCTACCAACTTTATTTCATGGTTCTGCGTAGCTGTTAGCTATACATTAGTAATATATTTATAATGCTCTACCAACTTTATTTCAAGGTTCTGCATAGCAGTTAGCTATACATTAGTAATATATTTATAATGCTCTACCAACTTTATTTCATGGTTCTGCGTAGCAGTTAGCTATACATTAGTAATATATTTATAATGCTCTACCAACTTTATTTCATGGTTCTGCGTAGCAGTTAGCTATACATTAGTAATACATTTATAATGATCTACCAACTTTATTTCATGGTTTAGCATAGCTGTTGGCTATGCGTTAGTAACACATTTATAATGCTCTACTAACTGATGTCCAAGCATGACCCAGTTCAAACTAAGGTACAAAATACGTTTTCTCAAAGTATGAAATGCTTTAATATGCATTAGGTGTTTTCATGTTTATTGTTTGTTTATAGTATTTTATGATTTTCTTTTTACATTGATTGCTAGATAACACATGGCGCCTTGTTTGGTTGTTTGACAATTTTGATTGACTGTTTGCTTTCCGTCATGTTTAAAATAAAGCCTGAAATGAACTTCATTTCAAGTTTCTGCATAGCAGTTAGCTATGCATAGCATTTATAATGCTCATTATACTATAATAATATGTTTATAATAGAATCAGTTACATTAAAGTTTTGAGTTAAGTATTTACCAATATATTGTTTTCATTGAGGAATGTTAAGTGTTTTACAATTGATTTATTATTTAATAATTATAATAGTGTTATAGATTCACTACAAATAATTCGTTAACCATTTATTAAGCCTACTAGAGTATTATATTCAATGAAGGTTTAGTAAGTGTTTTACTATTGATTTAACAAGTATTTATAATAGTATTATATACACAATATAAAACATTTATTAAACTATGTACAGCATAGTTAAAACTTCAGTTTATAATTAAAATTAATACATGTTTAGTAAGTGTCATACAATTGACTTGACAAATGAGTATTTAAATTAGCATTACAGGCGCACTACAAACCATTAGTTAACCTTGTAGCATTATACAAAGTGTTTGTCTATTAATGCATTATTGTATACAAAACATGTTTGATAAGGGTTATACAATCGTTGGTTTAATAAGCGTTAATAGTATTATAGATGCACTACAAACCAGTAGTGAACCACTTATAGCAGAACGTTAATGTGTTACCACTTTTAAGTATTTCTCGGTATGGGCACAAGAAAAATTATAGGGAATAATCTAGCGATTTAGTTGACACCAAGTTATAAGGTTGACCTATATTCTAGGCACACATGGATATATTCACCTGGATGGAAGAACACATGCGTGATTAAGTCATGAATTTGTGTATAAATGTTTATTTTAGAAACAGTAAAAAAGTCAACAGTACAAATGGTGTATAAAAAGGGTACAAAAATTTGAAGACATTGAGATGACGTCACGATTCAGAAAAATCACAGCGCAACTGTCTGAGCACTCTGCCCAAACTCCAGAACTCGCCGAACAGCAAGGCAACAAGGAAAGTGAACGAAAATCTCACTTTCAAAAATAAATGAACCATTGACTAGCCCGGCGAGCCAGAACCAATGAATCGTTCACGCATCGCACGCAGCTAGACGGTACATTGGGCAAATCAGGAGACATTGCCAACCCAATTATAAAGATCGTTCTCATTGCGTGAGATGCGTGGACTTACCAGGCTAGGAATTGACAGCTTTGACAGATGTCAATTGATGATGCTAGGAAGGCCGATGAGTTGCACTATGAAAGGCGATGGGCCAGAGCGATTCCTGACCCAATGTTCCAGCCTGAATGCACACAGACTTGAATCTGCTTTTTTTTAGAAACAGTGAAACCGCTTGTCCCACATGCCATGCGTCCAGTCTGAATGCATCCTGCGGTTTCAAACTGGCCAATCAGTACAACAGGTATAAGATACCCATAATGGATTGGTCCAGTCTGCTAATCTACTGTGGCTTTCTGTGCACTCCCAAACATGGCGGTAGCGTGTCCTAAATACCCTCAAGAACTTGAACAGTCATACGAATGTGTTCCTAGTAGGTCTGTACAATCCCAATTTTCATCAGAAGGGTTCATTTTTAGAATTGGATTGCATTGTCATCATTTCAACCCATTTTATTTTCAAACGTTAACATTTTGCATGCGTTTGGAATGAAGTGCAATCCTAGGGACATTCTCACGCATCTCCTTGCAGCCATTACGCCAAAAATCGGCGGAATGAAAAAGGCGCCTCATAGTGTTGCGGTACTAAAGTGCTAAAATTAGCACGACTATTACAAAAGATCCTCAGAACTAGGGAAAAAAACAAATAAAAAAAATAGACCCATACAGCTTGATTCCACCCACATCTTTCCTCCGTGGCACAAGAAAATAACTTCTCAAACCTTGGTTAAGCGTGAAACCAGGCTAAATGGTATCAATATTAAAGCGCAGAAGCATCACTGCCTCACTACGCCAGGGTTCTTCCGTGGCAACCCATAAACGCAATTTGAGTGGACAACTGTATACCCAAGTGTGCCCATGCGACATACAATTTTCTGGCAACTTCCACAAACGTATGACACAATTTCTTCAAGAACATTATAAACCATGCCTGGTTGCACGCTTAAACCAATTGAATCGCTTCAAAAAGGCTAAGGAAACAAAGTTAGAGTGGAAAAGATACGGTGCTTCCGAAGCAAATGGAACAACGGTTCCACAATCTGGAAGTTTCTCTAATACAAAAAAACAAATAGAAAAATATTTTTATGAAAAACACGTACGACCAAAGAAGGCTTGTTTTTTAACAGTACACCATTGTCATCTTTGTGACATTTCAAGCATTGCCCAGGTTGTTCTGTTCCTTTGGACTGAGGCAGCGCCACCTTCCAGTCTAACGTCAGTAGCGACGTGCCCCAAAAACAAACATAGAAGTACCGTCTAATACACTACTAAATAAAACACAACTAGAACGACCTCACGGACTACGAAGCTCGGACCAGACTTGACAACTAAACAAAAACAACATTGTTTGGAAATATCACTCAAGCAGCCTTCTCTGCTCAAGGTGAAAAACTATGGGCATGAAACTTTCAATGTAAAGGCGAATACCCATTGGAAGACCTTATGGCTCACTCATCCAACCTCAAACAAAGCCACTGGAAATTTGGCATAGAGTATATCAGCAAAGACGCCAATGGTAGAAAATAAAGGTTTTCAGCTAGAACCGTTTCAGTTCCATAATAGGCTGTAATCGAAGGCCAACATGTCCAGTTCGGTTCTCTTTTTTTGAAGCTACCAGAGATGTGACCAAGTCCCTCTTTCAAGTCTCAAGTCCTTCTTGGCAAGTCAAGTCAAGCCCCAAGTCAACTCCAAATCAAGTCATCATTAACATGCTGTCATTTAAGCCCCACAATGCGATTTTAGTTCAAAGCAAAAGAACAAAAATCAAACGATGCCATTATAAAAGCAAAACTTACTTTCTTTTGGCTTTATAAAAATCAGATTCTGGAGGTAAAATTACTGCATGTTAATGATGACTTGAGTCCGAGTTGACTTGGGACTTGACCAAAAAGGACTTGAGACTTGAAAGAGGGACTTGGTAACATCTCTGGAAGTTACTAATGTAGCAAAAACAATGAACGCTGGCATCAGCTGACACCAACAATCCAGCTATCAAGACAAAGAAAATGCATTGGCGCGACGACTGGAATGTCTAGTCAGCAGCAAGTGTGGGGTCAGGTCAGCACACATACACACCTTGAAAATAAGATTTGGCCTCCCTTTAACCGTGGCAATAAACAATGTTACAGTACCAGAAGAAATGTAAAGTACCAGCTTCCAACAGCACAGTAGGACCAGCTCCAACCGGTATCTCGTCAACAAGACTTCCAGTTTACGATCTGCACGCCGCCAGACGAGGCGGTTGCTTGCTACAAGGCCTTCAGTCAAACTTTTTTCCCCTTGTTTAAAAATAATAAAATAAGTCTTTTGTTTCAACAAAAACAATAAAGTGTAAACTTGAGTGGATCCAAGGCTGAGGAAGGCTGCGTGTATCCTCTAGTTCTCTGTAGCGCTTGATGTGTTAAATTGGTTGTTTTCGGCCAACTTGTAGGTATGGCTGTGGTATAGATATGGCTAGCATTATGGCTATGATTTTGTTAATGGCGAAGGTCCGAGGATATCATCGTGCCATCCACAGTGGTCCGTGCTTCATTCTTTTGAGGCGCTGCCCCCCAGCTCGTCACGCCCTCTTCATGCCCGTAGACCTGCATATAACACAAATGATACATTACTTCAGGTACAAGTAATGGATCTGCCCACGACTAATCTAAAGAAATAGTAAACGGAGTACATCCAGCAATCAGTAACGATATGATAAGTATCGATATAATACACATTTTAATATGTTACTTCTCTACACAATTATGAAGTGAAGGAGCCTGTTCAAATACATTGTTGGTATTTAATAACGTTGACCCCCGAATCAAAATCGAATCTAACCGAAAAATCGATTCTTAAACCTAAAAATCGGAATCGAAACCCAGCTCTAAAAATTGCACTATGCCCCATTCAACTGCACGTGTACAACCAAACATCCAAAAGATACCCAACATTTGATAGTTTGTTTAAAGTTGAGACACTATTTGTAAAATTTAAAAATATTTAGCTTGATTAAATGCTTAAACATCTTTATAAAATGCAATAGGCAATACTCACACACATTTATCAGACTATGGACAAAATACAACTTACCCAAGACGAACATACATACAGAGGATCAAAAGAGAAGTACACAGTCACTAAGTCTTCTAATATTATAATGCATTGTAGCAATATTTAGGGCCACAAATCTCCCTAAACTAATAAGTCTATTTCAATTCAGGGAGGGAGCAATTAAACTATGAAACAAGTATGAACATGTATTTTCGTTCCTCTACTAAGTAGAACACATTATGAATTTTCTACAGACATGTCATTTTGCAAATTGTGGAAAATTTGACATCAGCGATTCCAAGTCATAACTGCTATTAATCTCAATATTTCCCAAACATTACATTCGTTCATCTGTTACTCACCCTTTTCACAGGTCCCAGCCTGTTTCTCTTGGGCAAAGTTTAGTCGGTTCTGCTCTGCTGCGGTTCCGTTAGACTCCGGGCTGGAACTGCGTGACGGGCTTCCTTCCTCGTTCTGGTACGCGAGGTCCAGATGTTGCTGTGCCAGCTTGAGATGTCTCCGGAGCCGCTCCAGCTCCCGAGTAGACTGCTCGTCGCCAAAGGACTCGCGACCCGAGTCCGCGAGGTTGAACCCCATCTTGCCTGACGGATCCTTCTTGAGAGCAGTGTGATAGCCGGGAGGTGGTGCAGACGGCTGGCGGGTGGCTGATATCCGGCGGCCTGGGTTGCGTGTGGGCGAGTCGTTCCTGCGTGGCCCGCAGAAGCACTCCCGGAGGCCGCTGATGCCGAGGTGGGCAATCTCCAACACGGTGAACAGGAGGCACAAAATACTGACCGCGTACATGATTAGCAAGAAGATGGTCTTCTCTGTGGGACGCGAGATGAAGCAGTCAATGGTGTGTGGGCATGGGGAGCGCGTGCACACGTACGAGGGCGCCACCTCAAGGCCGTACAATACGTACTGGCCAAACAGGAAGGAGCCCTCGAATGTAGCGCGGGCCAGTAGCTGGAAGACGTAAACCTTCATCAGACCGTCGCGCTTGATACGGCGACGACCATCGTGTTTCTTGACCTGTTGAGACATTTCAGAGATTGAGCCAAAGAACGTTTTGTTCAAAAAAAGTCAAATCAGAAAGCACCAACAGCGATCCTAAGGGCCATTCCTCTAAGCACTCAAGAGTGTTGACTATACAAGGATGATACATGTAAATTGTAGAAGCGCGCACACACACGGCTACGATTAGTAGACCAATCTGCGTCGAAGCGATAAAATGAATCTAAAACAGATAATAGTCAAGGAATTGAATCACGGTCATTTCATGTAGCTTTGTGCTGATGGTACCACCTATTGGTCCAGAATATGAACTAGTAATCTCAAACAATATATTAAAATAAAAACATGAATCTGAAGAAAAGCCATCAAAATGTTTTGGAATAAAGGTGCCAATGTCTCCCTTAATCCATTTGCATAATGTAAAATGGTCAAGATGACAAATGCATTTTTTACATAATAATTACATAATCAGTTTTATTGAATGGTTCAATCTCAGAAGGAATTAAGCCGACCGGACCAACTGGTAAAGTTTTATTTCACACTCACCTGTTTGCCTCCCGCGTCCTCTTCCTTTTTCTCATTTGGCTCAATCTCTTCCAAAATCATGGGGTCCTCCTCGCCATTGTCCTCAGCCTCCTCGTAGTCGCGGTTGGGGCCGCGACTGACCACCCGCATGCGGCCGCGTTGCCGCGGTCGATATTCCGAATCGTCCATGCGCGCGATGCGGTGCATGGCGAAGCCCAGGTACATGATCGTGGGGGTGGTGATCATGATGACCTGGAACACCCAGAAGCGGATGTGCGAGAGCGGCGCGAAGGCGTCATAGCAGACGTTTTCGCAACCGGGCTGTTGTGTGTTACACACAAATTTGCTCTGTTCGTCGTAGTAGATGGACTCGCCCCCGACGGCTGTCAGCACGATGCGGAACACGATGAGTAAGGTCAGCCAGATCTTCCCCACAAACGTTGAGTGGTTGGAGATCTCGTCCAGCAGACGAGTCAGGAAGCTCCAGCTCATTGTGTTAGTTGTCCGTGGGAGAGAAGCCTCTCACAGATCTGAAAGCACAACAGAAAAAAGCACATCGTTCATTTTGGTTCATTAAAAGATAAATATGCTAAGCTATTAAAGTCAGTGCAAGTACTTTCGTCTGATTTCAAATGTATTCCATACAACACAAACTCATCATCTGAATCAGTCTAGCATTTCCCTCCCCCTTTTGTTAATGTTGAATTGAATTCACGTTTGTACGTGAATTTAAACGGCCACCTTATTATGGATGATGGCCAATTTCGAAAAGTAAATTTGATTGCACAGCAAATTAGTTCAGAATGCTGTGCATTTAGTTTTAGAGCAGAAAAAGGTGTGTAGTATGCATACTTTTCCAATGAGTGGTAACGTATGCATAGCACACACACAAAAACATTTAAAATATATTTTAAAAAGGTTTGCGCTAATATTATGCATACAGGGCTCAAAAATGAAAATACCTTCATTATTTTGTTCACACAACTACAGCTATTGTAATAGTGAGTCACACCCTTGGTCTTCAGAAGATGCATCCAAACACAATGACGTCAGGGTGTCTAATGTAACCTGGGGATAGCCCTGGCTCGTGTTGTAAACCAAACCTAGCCAGTTTACCGTTGTGGAGCAAGTGAGGACACGTTTTGTAGCTGCACTTATACGTTGCTCCATTTCTTTTGAGGTTAGATTGTTTTGAGTCTTTTTTGGGGGTTCATCATGTATCAAAAGTCCCAGAGGGAGGATACTAGATAGCGAGAAAAAATATCCACGTTTATAAATGTATTTAGGAGAGTGGTGTTATGAACTCAAGGATGCTTAGACCACCTGTTGAGACATTTCAGGTAGACACCAAATGAGTGAAGTAGGATTGGTAGGTGAAAGAGAATGAAGGAAAATATTTGTTTCAAGTCCAAGGCAGACTTATGTGTACTTCATTTCCTTAAGTCATTTATTGACAAAAAAAGATGAGGGTAAAAAAAAGGTGAATTTCATTTCAATTTCATGTTTGTTTTCTGAATAAAATAAACATGAAGATTAAAACTATTATCTATCCATCTATATATGTAACCAGATATGGGCAGAGTAGCCATAAAAATGACTCAAGTAAAAGTATTGTTACCTCAGCAAAATATTACTCAAGTGGGAGTAAAAAGTAGTCATCCAAATAGTTACTCAAGTAAAAGTATTCCACAAAAAAGTTACTCAAGTAGCGAAAGTACTCAGTTACTTTCAGTTTAAAAAATGAATGAAAAAAAAATGATCGCCCCGAGAGAGAGGACCCGAGAGAGCGAGACAGAGACCGAGTGGGGGAGAGAGAGCAAGAGACACCAAGAGCGAGCGAGAGAGAAAGCGCCCGAGAGAGAGATATGACATCAACATATGTGACAACAGTTCCCAACGGGTGTCGCTAAAGGCAGAGTTAATGTACCGAGTACTTTTTACTGACATCTCAGTAAAAAGTAGTTTTTTTCACCTCAAATTTACTTGAGTAAAAGTAGAAAGTAACTCGTGAAAAATGTACTCCAAAAGTAAAAAAGTACTCAAAAAAATTGTAACTGAGTAAATGTAATGCATTACTGCCCATCTCTGGTCGTGTGCGATGCGTGGACGATGAGTTGGTTCTGGCTTACCAGGCTAAATAACTAGCATTCCTTCGGTGCTGACTCACTGCTGGTAGCCAGGGTGTCGAAGCCTACAGGACTAATCCAGCGGCCAGTTGGTTCAGAGCTCACACAACGAGCCACGCCATTGGTCCAGAAGATCATGTGACCTGACCCATGGAACATTTGGAGTTATTTAACTTTATTAGTATTTTGTTCTTTTTTCCAGAATGTGTAAATAAATAGGTTAAGCTTTTTTTCGTTTGTTGACTGCGTTAGTGTGAAAGGGAGATGAGAGCGTGCGGAGGAGTGGAGGTGCAGTATACGACCGTGAGGGTAAGCGATCTCACAGCGCTGCATGTGCTGTGGTCTAAGCCACAGCTACAAGTTAACCTCCTGCTTTTTAAAACCAGTGGCTCTCCCATGACTCCATCCCGAAGAGAAAACTCCCACGACGGATATGTTGTCCCTTCCCTCAGCTCTTTCATATCTTAACCACCAGAGGGCGTATACCACATATTCCATGTGTCAATCACAACTCAGCAGGCTCGTCTCCAAACTGGTTGGCGTGGGATTAAATCGCTACCTTTCAAGATATTTCTCTCTGGCTGCCCACACCCTGTCCAACGCAGCGTGCAGCTCCAGGCTGGGGTCCCTCAGGGGTGCTGCCCACACCCTGTCCAACGCAGCGTGCAGCTCCAGGCTGGGGTCCCTCAGGGGTGCTGCCCACACCCTGTCCAACGCAGCGTGCAGCTCCAGGCTGGGGTCCCTCAGGGGTGCTGCCCACACCCTGTCCAACGCAGCTTGCAGCTCCAGGCTGGGGTCCCTCAGGGGTGCGTTTTGAGCCCATGCATGCTTTGTCTACCGCCTCGCGCCCCTGACTGAACCCGGTGCAGTATTGCTATCAGTATCACTGGATTTGACTGCTGTCAGAATCAGGATCTACTTGGATTGTTGATCCTTTTGGATTGTTGATGTATCTTTTGGATTGTTGATGTATCTTTTGGATTGTTGATGTATCTTTTGGATTGTTGATGTATCGTTTGGATTGTTGATGTATCGTTTGGATTGTTGATGTATCGTTTGGATTGTTGATGTATCGTTTGCTTGTAGTGGCTGTGATTTAAGCGTTTGGATTGTTGATGTATCGTTTGCTTGTAGTGGCTGTGAATTTACAGGAGACGGGAGGTTAAAGAAAAGACCTCAAGAGTAAAATTGACCTTTGCGTCTTGTTTGGACTGGTGAGAGACTTGAGGTCACAATACAGTAGCATTTCCAATTTAGTTTTGTCTTAGAAGAGCCCACGCTGCTGTGCTAGCTTATAACATACAAGCTTACCTTTATATAGTATAGATAGTATATAGTATATACAGTATATAGTATATATAGTATAGATAGTATTGTAGCGGTATGTGTGTAAAGGAAGGATACAGCCTCTATCATAAAAGCTCTTTATTCTGCAAGAGTCAAATCAGAATGAGAATGGACCAAGACATACCCTGTGTCTTGGCAGACAGCGCTGTGGGTGTGTCGCTGACATCACAATGCAGTTAGAAAAT
>OMKY01181259.1:0-13027 GCA_900302395.1 Bregmaceros cantori
CTGAAGCGAGATAGAGGGGAATGAAGGAGAGAGTCCTTCTCTCTGTGTCTCTCGTCATATCTCTCTATCTCCCCCTCTCTCCACATTGCCACCACTCCCTCTCACTCTCCCTTGCTCTCTCTCCCCTCTCGCTATCTCTCTCACCATATGTCTTTTTCCATCTCTCTCTCTCTCACTCTCTCTCTCCATCCCCACCTCTCTCTCTCTCTCTCTCTCTCTCTCGCTCCTTCTCTCTCTTTTACTCTTTCTCTCTCACTCTGTAATCTCCACCTTTCTCTCTCTCTCTCCTTTTCTTTCTCCCTTTTTCTACCTCCATCGATTCCTTCTCCCTCTCCTTTGCTCTCTCTCTCTCTCCCTCCCTCCCCACCTCTCTCGCTTATGCTCTCTTTCTCACTCTTTCTCTCTGCTTTACTCTTTCTCTCTCTCTTTCTCTCTCACTCTGTAAACTCCACCTTTCTCTCTTTTTCTTTCTCCCTTTCCCTTCCTCCCCTGTCTCCTTCTCCCTCACCCTTGCTCTCTCTCTCTCTCCCTCTCTCTACCCCTCTCTCACTTTCTTACACACACAAGGGTGAGAACTGTAGGCATCCGCGGCCCCCAAGGTTGGTGTTAGCCATGTGCTGGTGTGGAAACCACAAACCAGTTCCCATAGTAAAGCTTTGTGTGTGTGTGTGTGTGTCTATGTGTGTGTCTGTGTGTGTGTGTGTGTGTGTGTGTGTGTTTGTGTGAGAGAGAGAGAGTGCATGCACACGCAAAAAGAGGGAGCACTCTGTTCGTGAGCATCATAGTTTCCTAGCAGGACTGAAATACCCGTTGTTGTAATTCAAACACAACTCTGGCCAGAGTGTGTGTGTTGTGTTGTGTCTGTGTGTGTGTCCGTCTTTGTCTGCGTGTGCAGCCATGCACCTTTTTATTACCGCCATAAAATTAACAAATGTCTTTAAATGCTCTGTTTGTTTGCTTTTTTTCCTTTGCGTAATCATGTCCAGAATTCAGATGTGGTATTTTAGGTATTATACACGCATTTCATTCATCCTCTGAGGTCGAGGCGCAAGTCGGTTCCTCCACTTCCGAGACTTGAATGTGAACAAATGGTACGCTTGACAAAAGGAACGCCACCCAAATGCTAAACATCGACTCCTCCTCCACTTGTAAACAGTAAAGGTTGTAGTAAGTTATTTTATAAATGTTCTCAATTGAGCCTACACAGAGAAAAACAGTTTATATGCTTTAATTATTTTTAGAAAAAAAAACTAACCCATAAAATCCTTTGGGTGCCTTGTGCCTGAGTTTGTACGAGTTATGAAAAAAATAAATGTGTTATTGTGCAATATTTAAAATACGATTACAGTTATTATGTTTTGTCTCTATTGTGCTAAAAGTGATTGCTACCGCTATCCATTATCTTCATGCCATAAACGTTGTCCATTAATTATGTAAAAACTTTATCCAAAATCCTCTTCTTCGTAAACATATATAAAGGTTTATGTTATCTTCAACTTCTGTAGATATGTTTTTGACCCGTTTCCGGTTTACTTCTGGGTCTTCTCCCGATATGCTAGTTTCTTCTGGTAACTTGGCTTTTCTCAATCGTCCATACTTCACATGAATGTTTGTGCTGTCCATCCACCGGGCCTTGGCGTTCTGACCGTAGCCGTCGGATTACACGGGACTGCCGTGGACGCTGCGGGCTCTGGTTGAGGCTCCGTGGGGAGTGCCAGCAGGGGCCGGTGGATTGACAATGCGAGCAAGCAGTCAAGTCAATTTTGCCTTATTGATCGACGCGCCCCTCCATTCAAATATTGACAAGAAAGCGGTGCGTAAAAAAAAAAACTTGAGCGTCACTGCGCTTTGGGAGAAGCAGTGCGAGTCGTTAGTCGAGCTTTCACATATCCCTGTCTGGCTGCCCTCACCATCTCTCTTTCTCCTTGCATGCAACTTATCCATTAAACACTGGCATTTGCACTGTTAAATAACAACATTTAGCGGCAACACACAGTCATTTAGCAAGTCAGATGCCCCTTTCCACCTACAGATACAGCAGAAAACACTTGAAACGGACGTGATTGCATATTAGTGGCTTCATGGCGTCACCCAGGTTTTTGCCGTAAAACTTGTCTATATAAGTTGTTTGCGAAAAAATAAATAAATGTGTGTGTTCCTACCTCAGGCTATCTGCAGGAGGCGTATATGTGGACCAAACAGGCGCTGAATGTGATGGAGCGCTCTCTAGTGCTCCTACAGGAGGTGCGTGATGGTTCAGTGGACGAGGGCGTAGCCTACGGCACTTACACCACCCGTTCCCTCTTCCAGTACCTGTTCCTGGCACAGAGACACTTCTCCATCCCACACTTTGACCATCCCTGGCTGCTGCAGCACTTTGACTTCATGTACAGAACCATTCTTCCAGGTAGGACCCTGTGGAATCAATGTTGCGCAATTGGATTGAATTGCGTGCATTAGTAGATTTTTTTTTTTATTTGTAGACTGAAGCCCAATTCACACTGGACTTTTATTACCTATGGACCCCTGGTAATTCGGAATAATTGCGGAGGATGTCTGAGTTTCATTTGATGTGAGAATGCGTGATGTCTGTTATTTGCAAAGTAATAGTTCCACTGCGAGTTACCTACTGTGATTCGGCAGAAAACCATAATGGTTTGAATTCAGAATTTGTTTAACTTTGTTAATACACGCACACGTGTCTGTTTATGTGTGGACACGCGTGGGCAAGTGAAAATACGGCACATATATATTAAATTGAGCAATTTAATAATAATAATGTCTTTTAAATTGATCAAAAGACAGGCTTTTACTAACCCCGTCAGAACGTGTGACAAAATAACACAGACTTGTGGGGGTAATTGCGAATTACCAGAGGTCCCCACGTAATTCAATGGCAGTGCGAATTGGGCTTAAGACCCCATCCAGACAACGTTTTTGAGGGGAAAAGGTTTTTTTTCACAGTCGTTTGCACGTATCATCCAGATTAAAACGACGTTCCAAAATGAATCGTTCTTTTTATAGCTGTTTAGCTTTTCTCACCTTGCGTCGTCCAGACACGAGGTGAGAAAAACGCCAGAGAAAGGTGAGACTGCGGGGGTGTGGGTGGGGTGGGGTGACTCTTCAGGAGACTGAAGGGTGGGGGAAAGGTTATATACGTGGATCCTTCAGGAGACTCTGCAGAGAGTGGGGGGAAGGGTATATACGTGGACTCTTCAGGAGACTCTGCAGAGAGTGGGGGGAAGGGTATATACGTGGACTCTTCAGGAGACTCTGCAGAGAGTGGGGGGAAGGGTATATACGTGGACTCTTCAGGAGACTCTGCAGAGAGTGGGGGGAAGGGTATATACGTGGACTCTTCTGGAGACACTTCAGGGAGTAGGGGGAAGGGTATATACGTGGACTCTTCAGGAGACACTTCAGGGAGTAGGGGGAAGGGTATATACGTGGACTCTTCAGGAGACTCTGCAGAGAGCGGAGGGAAGGGGCAGAGCTGGTATGAAGGCCTGGCTGTTAAAGAGCCAGGTGCCTTTCCTGTCTGTGGTCATTATGTGGTCATAGGCTACAGGTTTTTGCCCATTTTCCACCGGGTCGACTATGCAGATATCTAAATATTTGATGTGAATGAGAACTAGAGACTTGTCATAACAATTTACTGACATTACATATTGATACAATTGATCCTATTTATTATTTTCTGATAATAATAACCAAGTTTAATGCTTTACAAAATATAAACATGTGTTATAGCCAACATCTGCCACAATGCACTGCTGTCCCCTATAGCCCCTTTTCCAGTACAAAAATGAAAGCACTATTCTACTCTACACTGATATACTCTAACTGGTGCTGTTCCTAACTGTGAGTTTCGGAGTGGGCTCAACTCAAGTTAGACCACAAAATGCAGATCCAAATATCTACTCAAGTAAAGTAAAAAGTACAGGCTGTAAAATGTACTTAAAAGGTATTTTCGAAATTATAAAGTACAAAGTACTAACAATAAATGTGTAACGAGCCTGTTTTGGGAAAAGTAAGGAGTAGAAGTACTGATGTTTTTTGTTAAACATCTACTGAGTACAAGTAAAAAGTACTTTAAAAGTACAGATTCTTGAGACTTACTCTCTCTACAGTACTTAAGTATTTGTACTTAGTTGCCTGCTATCTCTGCCTATTAGCATATGTTCAGTGTGTGTGAGCTGGTACTTTTTCTTTTGGAACCACAGCGAAGAAGGTACTAAAAATGTTCCTGGTGCTTGTGGAAACGGGGATAAGCAGAGTAGAGTAGTGTAGAGATGGTGCCAGTGGAAAAGGGGGCTTTTGTAACCTGTGTGTTGTCTAAATCTAGGCTTCCAGAGGTCTGTGGCCATTGCTGACTCCAACTATAACTGGTTCTATGGCCCTGAAAGCCAGCTCGTCTTCCTGGACCGCTACGTGATGCGCAATGGAAACGGCAACTGGCTGGCAGAACAGATCTACCAGAACCGGATCACAGAAGGGCCCGGAGTCCAGAGCAAAGGCCACCGGTGGTGCACCCTGCACACAGAGTTCTTATGGTGCGTAGTGTCGTTATATGTTCTGACGATAAAATTAAATAGAAATCTAACCAAACTTTGCTCGTGTAACATCTCTCATACCAGATTTTAATAGGAAGAATTGTATTAATGGTTTCTAATCAGGGCTCCAAACCGGGTCAAGGAACGAAAACGGAAACCGAATTTGAACATTATGAAATCCACAAAACCTATATATATTTTAACATATCCTATTCCTATGTCTGGGAGACAATTTCAGGTTGTGCATCCATCTTGCGGACAGATGAGGATGTGAATGTATTGGCGTTTTAAAGCTGTTTTTTACGTTAATACAGTTGCACTGAAGTTTGAAAGTCCACCAAATATTTTTTGTATGAACAATATCTAAACTTAACGTTGCACAATATGAGTATCTTTAAGAACGAACTACGAAAACGTTAAAACATAGGCCTGCCTGAACCATTCAGAACGTAATGTTTTAAAAAATAATTTCGTTTTCAAGCCCTGCTTCACCCCCGTTTGGGTCCATGGGCCTAAGTTATGCTAACAGAGTACCGCTGCGTTCAGCGTGAGTGCACACGCTCAGCCAAGATAGGTTTGAATTGACTTGGATAAGAATATACAGTTTTCAGTTTTCTTTTCAACACAAAACCTCTCTTTACCATGGATCTTGGACTCTGCATCCATGTTAACAAATCAAAGTCTAACAAAGTTCACCAAACTTCTCAGGGTGAGTACAAGACATAATAACAATTGGACTAGAATAGATTTTGGTCAAATGTTCAAAAGAACGGTACCCTTTAAATGCCTCTTACATGGTACTGATTACAACATGGTTCATGCTTTTATTGCAAAATAAATCTCAGCTACCTTTAATAACAGCACCAAAGTGCTTGTAACTTCCCAGAAAGAAATCCTGTTTGGAATAAATAGTCATTGTGGGATACAGTCTTCCTCTTTGAATCACTCGGTTCTCAGACATTTGTTTCATGGCTGCAACAATAGCTGTTCTATTTTTAGAACTTGGCCAATCTGGGTGAACTTTCCACAAACATTGCTAATGGCAAAACATTTAAAGAAGTTGCAACAAATCCACAAACCCACTAAATGAGGAACAAGGACGCTGGGAACATGTTTAGTTATCCTTTTGATCACTCGCTTAATAGCCCCGTTTTCATGGTACCAATGTAACGTATGTGTAACGGTCTTGTAATTTTAGCAGTGATTGAACTGGCAGTAAAGGGCTGAACAGCCAATTACAATGGGCAATCGACTGCTATATGTAGTCCTACCTACATTCTGTCTGGAGACTAACGGTACTCAATTCTCTCCCACTCTCCTGTTTGTCCCCGGCCCCGCAGCCCCCGCTGCATTGTGGGAATGCAGCGGGGGCTGCGGGGCCGGGGCTGTCATTGGCGAGGGCCACTCGTGGAGTGGAGCCGGCGTCCGAGGGCGGAAGCCATGGGCTGATCGCAGCCCATTGCCTATCTTTTTCAATAGGGCTGTTGCACGGTGGCCTCGTGGTTTGGTGGCGGCAGCCATGTTGAGAGTGTGATTGCGGTCAGACAAACAGGCAGAGAGGGATATTTGCTTAACATTGTCTGTTTAAAAGTGTTATATTATTGATTTGTCCATGGTTATTATTATTATTATTATTATTATTATTATTAATTATAGAGTTCACCGTAGTGTCTGTGTCCAAATTTCATGTATGCATTTCCTGCAAATGCAGCATGGCTAAAATAAAGCCTAGTTCTGATTTTGAAATATTATTTTAGACCTCACGTTTTGCAGTTAACATGCTCAGGAATTTAAAATTGAAGAAGAAGAATAAAAGTAATAATAAATACGTTTACAGTCAGGGCCGGGTTGCATGAATGCCATTCCATTCAGTAACGTGCGGACAAAACTCCCAACAAATGGCCTCGCAGTAGCCCACAGAGCTGACGATGTTCAGCTGTTCGTCCACGGACACCCCTGGATGCCAGAAGCAGCCGACAAGCGCGCATGCGCCGTCTCGTGGCAGCAGAGCTTGGGGGATTGTATTGATACGCTCGCGCCCTCTGCTGGCTATGACACAATTACACGAGTTCTTCTTTCCAAATGATCAAGGAGGCGAGGCCAGTGTAGCACATTTCACACGTTTAAAAAAAGGGTTAAGGTTTTAAAAAGGTTTTAATATATTATTTTATATCTATATGTTTTTAAATGATTAATAATTTACCCGATTTACTGTAATTGCAGTGATGCACTTATTTTATTCATTCCCATGTTTCAGAGCAGGGTCATATCATTTACTGTAACATATATTTTCTTTCATTAAAATAAAGCTAATGTAAATAGAGTCGTTTTATATATTTACAGGCTGCAGTGATAATATATAGTTTTTTTGTACTCAACACACACCACATTCTACTGTTAGATTGCAATCTACCTAACAGAGATGCAGACTCAAGTCAAAAGACTCACCAAAAATGGGACTCGAGACTCGACTCGGACTCGCGCCCTGAAGACTCGGACTCGACTCGGGAATCTAGATCAATGACTCTCAACGAGTATTTGACTAGTCTTTCCCTCTTTTTCGGCTTTAAAAAAAAATCCATTCTTTTCGGCTTCCTTTCCATCCACGCACACAAAGGCATGCTCAGACAAGTGTCGAACGCCGTTAAACAATAGAAGAAGAAGAAGGTTGCGCACTGCTCACCTACCTCAGCCCATCATGGCGGCGACCAGCGCATATTCTCCAGGAACAGCATGCTGCTAGAGCTACATCTTTAGAAATGACTCGAGACTCGACTCGGACTTGACCCCTAAAGACTCGGACTCGACTCGGACTCGACCCCTAAAGACTTGGACTCAACTCAGACTTGTGAGTTCGGGACTCGTGTACATCTCTGCTACCTAATGAGCATGTCTGTTTCCAACACACTGAAGGGTGAACCCACTTTTTTGATCAATGTCATTCAGTCATTGATCTTATTGTATGTCATTGTGTCATCCTGCAGGTATGACGCCAGCCTGGAGCCCACTCCCCCGGCAGACTTCAACATGCCTCACCTGCATCACTTCACGGATTGGGGAGTGGTGACCTACGGCGGCGGTCTGACTGCTGACACCAACCACACCTTTCTGTCCTTCAAGGCCGGAAAACTGGGGGGCCGTGCCATCTTTGACATCGCCCACAGCAACAAGTACAAGGAATGGGTGAAGGGCTGGAGGAACTTCAACGCCGGCCACGAGCATCCGGACCAGAACTCCTTCACCTTCACGCCGAACGGCGTACCCTTCATCACAGAAGCGCTGTACGGGCCCAAGTACACGTTGCTTAACAACGCCGTGCTCTTCGGCCCAGCCTCTTCCGAAACGTGTTTCAAGCCGTGGGCAGGGCAGGTGACCGAGGTGTGCAATTCCAAGTGGCTGCGCTTTAAGGAGGGCGAGGCGGCCGACGCGCAGGCGAACGTGGAGGCGGCGATGGAGCGGGAGGGCATGGTGTTTGTGCGCGGCGAGGCGCGCGGCGTGTACAGCGCTGCGCTCAAGGTGCGTAGCTTCCAGCGAAACCTGCTGCTGCTCCACCCGCAGTTGCTGGTGGTGGTGGACCACGTGGAGCTAGAACCCGATAGCCCCACCAGAGCTGTAAGCGCCTTCTTCCACAACACAGACGCTGCCTTCCATTCTATCGAGATGGGAGGCGTGCAGGGTGCGGCGATCACCCACGGCCAGGACGCATACAAGATGCTGTGGGTGGACGACGCGGGAAACAGCCGTTCGGGAGCTCTTGGCTACTGGACGTACCCGAGCGGCTATCCATTTCCCGGTACAAACTACGTCAACGTGACTAATGCGTTGAGGGAAACTCGCACACGCGTGGCCTATGTGCTATTTGGGCCGGATGTGGACGTGACAAGTTTCAGTGTGCGAGGCGATGCGGAACGCGTGGACGTACACCTGTCGACGAGAGACTACCGCTACACGCTGCACCTGCTGACCGCTGCCGTTACCAGCAAACCACTGTACGCCATGGTGCTGGCGGGGCCGGCCAAAGTGGTGTTCGAACGGCCAGCGGTGGCAGAGGTTGAGGAGCCTCAGAAAGAGGTGGAGGAGTACGTTAACTTGGTGGAGGACCACCTACAACACGCCATGCCGGTGTTTCAGCAAGTAGAGCGCCATCTCCTGAGCCGTGCCCTCAACACAGCGAGCGTCCGCAAAACAGCCGAGCGTCTGCTGCAGCTGTCAGGTAAGAAGAAGACAGAAGAGGTCATTACGAAAATGTTCGCCATGTCCGGCAAACAAAAGGGCAAGGCAAGCAAGAAGACCACCATGGTGGACAAGCTGTCAGAGACTCTACCAGACATCTTTGCTCAAGCTGAGCAGAGCGAGAAGCGGCGGCACGCCCCGCGCCGCACATACGTGGACACAGATGAAGAGGGCGGCGATGGACGCAACTTCCAGGAGTACGCAGATACGCGTAAGAATCGCAAGGACTCGGCCGTCAACGGCGGGCGCCGCAAGTTTAATCAGGTACGCCTGGGAACGCCCGTCATGACGGCACCCGTGGCAGATGCGAGCGGCGGGCCTTCGGCCTCTGTGTCCTACATTCGGAGATTCCTAGTGATCAACATCGGAACCTTCGTTCTTCTTCTGGCTACTGTCGTTCTGGGTCTTCCCAAACCAAGCAGTCGCCGCGCGCAGCGTTGTTTTTACTTCCTGTTGCTACTGGATATTGTTGTGCTGTTTGGACTCTACTCGTCTTGCTCCCACGCTCGCTGCTGACCTAGGAACCACTTAGCCTGGCGAGCCAGAACCATCGTCCACGCATTGCACACCGTTAGACACTTGCATTGGGTCTGGGAAAATCCAAGTCGCCGTCGGTACTGAATCAATTGACCAATCGCCGCAGACGTGGGGGGATTTTGTAGGGGGTGAGCAAGACGTGGGCAGAGTTTGTAAAGGCTACGTGAGACGTGGGCGGAGTTTGGTTTTCCGACCCTGGTTTTACCAGACTCAATGCAAGTGTCTAGTGATGTGCGATATGTGGACGATGCGTTGGTTCTGGCTCGCCAGGCTAGGAACCACTCAGTTGTGAAGCAGTGATGATAATAATATATCGGATGATGGCACAAACAGGATCTACCGTGTGCAGTGAGTTGGTGCACAGATCCAACTGCACTGATCCAGAATTTGGGATTATTGTTGTATGCTCACTTTGGTTAGTGAAGACGATTGTTTCTTAACAGCAGACATTACGTTGTGTAAATATAATGATCGTGATGTCTACCTTGTGTGCATAGCAATCAGCATGGGAATTTTTGTTTTTCATTTAATGGTCGACTTTGCTGGATTGGTCCAGTCTATACACAAAACATTTCAGAATGCTGCATGATCTGGCACTCACTTTGTAACACCAGTGGCGATGCTTGATGCTTAAGAGAGCAAAGCGGTTCATGTCGACTCTTGAAATATCTACATTAATAGCATTTTTATAATACCGTTTTTAAAATTTGATGGTTGACACTTGTTTGTAGGGCTGCAACAAACAATTATTTTAATAGTGGATTAGTTGCCGATTATTAAAAGGATTAGTCGATTAATCGATTAGATATTGTTTTCTTCAGAAAAAAACCCCAAAATGTTCACAGCAAGCAACCATTACAAGAAATCCATCTTGTCAACTTGAAATATAAGCAGCAAATGTACCAACAATTGTGTTACTTTCTCTGACACTTTGATGGTTTTCATTATATCCATTTAATATTTCATATTTTCAGAAACAATATCTAATTTCCATGGACCAATAGAGGGAAGTTTCAACACAAAACTGCTGACAATAAACGATTATCGATTATTAAATGTGTTGCAGATTAATTTTATAATCGATTAGTCAACGATTAGTCATTTAATCGTTGCAGCCCTACTTGTTTGGTTGAGAAATTACAGAAAATGACACCCATTGCCACGTGAAAAAAAACATGAAACGTGAAACCAATACTCATTACTTCACATCCAATAACGCAATTACATAAAGCTACATTACTTTATGTGTAGTCAAAACACAGGTACATGGCTCTTGTTTGCAGGTTTTCTGTTGCATAAATGTGTGCACACAAGGATCCCAAGTCCGATATCTTAAGTAGATAAACAGAAATATCCATTATATCCATTTGTAAATCACATTCACATTAGAATTTGCAACATACAGGTTGTGTACTAAATCATCCAAAAAAGAAAATGTTTTGCTTTACTGTAATTCAAAACATGCTTTGCATCCAACAAAGAACATAAATAATTGAATAAAGGTTGCAATTGCATGACTGAAATGGACAAATAATTTCCTTCCTTTGAATCCCTTTTTATACTTTCAAGTTTTGTAACACATTTGGTAGCCTGGTGCATTGCAGGTGGTTGCAGCCATTTCCGCCCCACTGCATTACAAGGGAGACGATCCTTTGTGATGTGGATGATTTTTAGGCCAGACAGCAGGAAGATTACCATGAAAAGGACAATGAAGCACATTGAGACCACGTTATACGCTAGCATTCGTTTGACACTTTTTACCTGCGCCGAGCAGGTTAGGTTTTCGGTTGACTTGGTTCGTTTGTCCGTCACCAGGATAACTGAAATAGTAATGCAGATCTGAAATTTTGTTTGGTTGTTGGAAATGGACCAAGTGATTACATCGGTGCATTTACATCATTACCTCTGCCAAGCAGGTTATGTTTTTGTCTGTTTGCCTGTCAGCAGGATAACTGAAAAAGTTACGCATGGATCTGGATGAAATGTACTTTTGTTGGAAATGACAAACAGAACAAGTGATTACATTTTGGTGGATGTCTAGACTACAAGTTGTTTGACAACTGTTATAAGCTTACAAACGTCGATTTTGGTGCAGGTCTGCACTCAGTGCTTCTAGTTTTGAGCTGTAAAAGCACTTTACATTATGCATAACAAATTGAATTGTACAAGTGGCAATTCTTTTTGTTCCCAATTCCATGATCTTCAACCATAACGGCAAACATTTGACCAACAAGATTGACACAATGCCAGTTTTGTGGGCACTGAAAAAAACACGACTCATTTTTACTAGGGCTGCAACGACAGCCTACTAAAATCGATGACTAATCGATTAATTTCGACAACTAATGCAATAATCGCCATGGAATTAAATCAGTTATTTTCACCACCATCTATTGGTCTACACAAACTTGATAATTTCAGAAAATACAAAATATGATCAATAATTCAACTTTTGATAAAAAAAAAATTAAAATGATTGAAGAAAATCAAAATATTAGCGCATACATTGATGATTGAGTGTGTTCGTAATGAGTAACCAAGTTGTACATTTGCTTGTTATCGTGAACCAAAATTGACGTTTCAATTTGTCAAGATTAATTTCTGTGTTCCTGTGAATATTTTGGGTTAGTAAAAATGTCCAACAGAGTTGGTTATTAGTTTAAATAATCGGCAACTAATTGACTATTGAAATAATCATTCGTTTAAATGTTCTGAGAAACATGTACATTTGCTGGAGGGACATGTGATGGGACCATAAAGAAACACGTTTGTCAACACACTTCACCACTTCAACGCAATGCAATTCTACAACACTTGAATCACTGGGGCTTTATTTCACACCAGGGTATACAAAACAATTGAGTGTTCTCAGTGCTCTTGACTTTGGGGAGACGCTACAGGACCACACTTGAACTTCAACCATGTCAGTCAAGTCAAATTCAGATTCCAAGTAAACACTGAACTGGAACTGCAATGTGTTCTAATAATGTCAGTACATGAAAACTCTTGGCCGTTTGTGAACGAACATGAAACTAGAAACAGGAACTTGTTGGCTACACAGAAATTGTACGAGTTAAATATGAAATGTGGGTGGCTTTCACTGCTTGGAGAAGAACTCTTTGCTCTTCTGGACGTCTGGAACGATGGTGTCTTTGCCAGGTGTCCATCCCGCTGGGCACACTGAGGGAACAAGCAGGTTTAGAAATGGAATCACGCAACACACACCTAAGGCTGCACAATAAGATTGATACCTTTTGATTCTAGTTGCAAGTTTGAAAAATGATTCAAAATTTAAACAACCACAGACAGAGCATCCTGTGGCATTATTAACTGTGTGCCAGCCATTTAACGGTATGTGTCTTTTCAAGACCCATAGAAAATCTGTGTCCTTGTCAACAAAACATACCAAAGGAAACTTCAGACTCTCCATCATCAGAAAAAAGTTGTTTTCTACCCGTTTCCATTCTTCAGTTATAGCGTCCAGAGCCAGAGTGGATATCACTGAAAGTGCTCATTTCTCGCACAATCTTCAGTAGTGTGCAGTGCCAATGGTGGCCGCTAGGTGGCAGTATATGCTTCCACTATACTCTCCCTTCATAGGTGTTCAAATGGAGACACTGCATCTAATCTTTTTTTTGCAATATTACTATTCACAAAAACTTGATAACGCGTCTTTTGCACTGAATGAGTCAACACACAGCGGC
>OMKY01181261.1:0-12981 GCA_900302395.1 Bregmaceros cantori
CGGCTGGCATACTTTTTCATCTGCAACTGCTGTAACAAAAAATATCTATCTATCCATTTGCACCAGGGCTTTGAACTGGTTCAAGAAACGAAAACAAGAACCAGAAACGCTTTGAATTTTCCTGGGACCAGAAACAAAACAAGAAACGTTATTATTTTTTATTTTCTGGAACAGGAAGCCTGATTTAAAAATAATGCTAACCGGCTAATACCGGTTTTATTTGGTTCCTCAAAGTTTTTGTTGGAACACGGTCTGTCCCATAGGTGTCCGCTGCTCTGCCAGTCTCTGCCACCATTCGCCTTCCCTTCTCAGCCGCGCCCGCAACGAGCGTCAACTTGAATTGACATTCAATTCAGCTGACAGGAATGAAATTAACCGTTCCCGGAACAATATTTTTTTTGTTCGAACTGGTTCGGGGACATTAATTTATTGGCGGAACTCATAACCGGAAACGTTATAATTCTCTTTCTGCTTGGAAGGAACCGATTGTAGAAAAAAATTTGTTTCAAAGCCCTGGTCCTATGTTTTGTTCATTAAGCTCCATGCAATCCCAAATACATAAAACTCTTGTCTGTATGCAACTCTTCGAGTTCACACGCTAAAAATTGAGCGCTGCTATTTTGTCCCACCCTCTGATACACAATCCTGGTGTCTGTATCGTCTGACTCTCTTCAAAATCCGCTTACAGTGGGTATGTGATTTGTAATCATTAGATTTCTAATTCATCAATGTCTTTGATGTATTTGTACAGGAACCTGCCTAAAAACCTTGAACTCTTGATCTGAGTTAGGCCAGTCCATGAAAATATAATATTTTTATGTTGACCTTCCTTAATAAAGTAAAGGTAAAGTTAATTAATTGCAGTTCTATGCACAATTTAGGTAGGGTGGATTGCCCTAATGTGCTCCAGAGGCTCTGGCTCCTCCCTAAACTAATGAATGTCAATGAAACTAAAACAAACTATGGTAATGTGACTAAAATTTGAACTAAAACTGTTCAGCACTACATTTCACTGTTCCACCTTAGGCAACTGACCCACATTAGGAAGCTGCTATCCGTTACCTTAGTACGACGTATACGACTGTAAAACAAGGTACTGGCTGGCTCCGTGGCCATAACAGCAGAAATGCCTTTTTTCTGTTCTCCCTGCCTAACTCCTTCGAGGACTAATTAGGCTCAGTGCTCAATACAGAGAGAGGATAAAGTTTGTTTAATACTTTGAAGTTCTCCACAGACAATGAGTTTAACAGCACATTTTAGAGGCATAGTGTTTATTCTGCGTGGGCTGTTTGATGTTTTAACCAAGGAGATAGTGTTGTGTTTGATCCTTGTGCCATGGAAAAAAGATGATAATTCAAGTACTGTTCGGTCGATACACACTGAACAGGTAGGCTCAGATATGACCTAAGCCTCTCATGAGGCAACTCTGAGAGTTTTCATTTAGTCTCAGAGGTGATTTCATCCATTTTTTTGCTTGCACACAGAGCAATAGACTGATTAACCACAGGAAATTGTGGGGTCAGTATAAAGACAGAAGTTTATCACCCGTGAAAATCAAAGCAGATCAATAGTAAACTCATTTAAAAAGTTGTGATGGACATCCTGCAATACTTGAAATGCTGCTCCTGTGTTTCCAAAACCGCAGAAAAAAAGCTTCCATTTTCATGCTGATTAATATTTAATGGTTGGCCATGCCACGGCGCGTACACTTATATTTTTACCTGCGCCGGGGCGGAGCCGCGGAGCAGGTTATGTTGCATTGGTTTGTCACCTCGGTAACTGAAAAAGTTGAGCACAGATCTAGATGGAATTTTGCAGAGTTGTTGGAAATGACGAACGAAAAGTGATTACATTTTGGTGCATTTCTGTATCTTATAAGTAACCTAATAGTCATACTTCATTATTATTAACGGGTGAACGATACCCGTTCTCCGTAGTGACGTGACGCCACGCCGCCACGACTCTCGTGCCTGCACCAAGCAACATAATCGTACATAACCGTACCAACACCTACAGATAGATAGATGGAAAGTTTCTTACCTGGTTAGTGCGCGGGGTGGTCAATAAGACGGTTCCATGTAAAAATCTCAGTGATTGCTTAGGTCAGCTTCCTAATTATTACAAACCTCTAACGATGTGCGATGAGTGGACGATGCTTTGGTTCCTACTCACCAGGCTATTACTCTACGAGCACTTGCATTGATAATGGCTTGCAACACATACTGGTAGCACAAAAACTACAATTTTTTTGTACCACTACGGCGCAGGTTTGCAATCTCTGAGTGCTTCTAGTTTTAAAAATCTATCTATTTTTTGGGCGCAAGCGCGATTTTCTATTTTGTTAACAGTATTGGTGTTAAGGGGGAAGAGAGAACGGGAAAGCAGACCTGTTGCGTACTTACGTTGGTGAGGGGAAGAAATCTTGCGGCAGTTTCGCGTGCTAGCCACAGGCCACATGAACACTTGTTCATGCGGCCACTGCTTTTTAAAAGACGCAAGAAAACTACTATACCAAGAGCATTTTGTTAGAATTTGCTGATGCCGTATATTTCAGCGCGACAATGCTCGCTAGAGGGTGTAGTGAGTAACACAAGCAGAGGGTATGAAAGTCCACCTACAGAGGCACCGCTTACTATGGAGGAGTGAATTTCATCTACATCAGTAGATATGAATATGAAGCAGGTCTTCATTTCTGGGATGAATTAATATCTTTTGAGATGTCTGGAAATTGTCTACATGTTCAAATAAAGATTCATTTATAATGAAAATAACTGAAATCTATGTGTGCAATATTTTATAAGCGGAGAAAATCAATCAAACTCTCTGGATTTATTAATTTGGCTGTTACCCATAGCAATTCATTGTCCTTAACTATGAATAGCTTATATTGGCCTTTAGTCAACAATGTTTCCATGGCTTTCAGTTTCTATGGGTACCGAGCAAGTCGTTGAGTTCTGGATTCAGAATGAGTTTTATTGCTGCTGTCAACCATACAAAGTTCACAGACTAGGAATATTTCGCGTTATTAGGGACGAGCGATTACGTCACTTGTGTTCGTGTCTGCTTCCAAACCCATCTTTATTGGTTGTGGAGGAGCTCATTATAATCGAATGTCAACAACCGCTCCCAGTTCGCATGTTGACCGGTGCGGCTGCACGCACCTGCACGTTCCATTAAGCTGCAAGTTGGAGCCTCCGAGATAATGCAGCCACCTCATTGGTCCTTACGTGGTGACATGGTTCTACACACAGCACAGTGAGGAATCTCGGACACATCAACTCAAATGCAACATTTAAATACTCATTTAACAAATATCTTAGGTAACTTGAATGGAACCTGAATGGATATGTAGCAAGCACACCTTCGTCCCGTCCGGGAATGCAGTCGATGGTCATTTCCCCTAATGGTCCATTAGGGGAAACGAACGAAATGTAGTTCTTGCGCGATGATGCTCCACAGCCTTTAACGCAGCAGCGTTTCCCAGGCATGTCAGCTTTCGGCAGCGCGGAATGCAGGAATGTAAACAATAACATGTGTATCCCTGCAACTCCTCCCGACAGGAGGATGTGCTACTTCTCACTCGCAGAATTTTTGGAAGGTGTGACGTCACAATCGCGTCCATTAATGCAACTCCATGTAGTACATAGGATACAGTGTAACAAAGGGAAACAACAATCATGCTGATAGAGCCCTGAGGCTGATTTTACCATGTTTCTAATAACCATGGATAAAACCAATAAAACACACTGCCATAGTGCCAATGAGTAAGTGTGTCTGTTAAATGTTAAAAACAAATGTAGAGAACAGTATAAGTGTACTGCCGTATAGATATATGTGTTGCCAAAGTGGTTCTGAAAAGAATTATCATCATTATATATCATCATTATATATATTATATATCATAGTTAAAATTTTTGTTAAATATTTGTTATACCGTATTTATCGGCAGCTGCTTCAAAACGATCCATAGCACAGACGTCTAGCCTCACACACAAGACTGACTCATTCCAAGTAGCGGAACGGCGCTCGTGTTGGCCGGCGGTAGAGGGTTTGCTTGTCCCGTACTCATCAGATTGGCCCTTTGAAGGACTTGCAGCAGAGCAGCACGCTCTATTTACCGCCATGGATCGAGAATTCGTTCAGGTCTCAGGACTCAGACCTCAGATTTTGACACGATACTGACATCACTTCCAGGGGCGTCATGACAAGTCTCGAGTGGGATTTGTAGTCCAAAACAATCACATAGCATTTCCAAATTGTATGGACACTGAGAACTAATCTTAAGAGCAGGGCAGTCACTCCAGAACCGTCGTTAAGTCTATGTAGTGCAGCAGAAATTGTACAGCATGTATGTATGCATCTATGTGCAAATGGGCGGCAAGGTGGTGTAGTGGTTAGCACTGCTACATCACAGCAAGAAGGTCCTGGGCTCGAGTCCCAGCTCACTCAGGTTCTTTCTGTGTGGAGTCCCCTCAAGGATGAGTTAAATGCGGAGGATCAATTTAATTGTATATAATATTTTCATCGCATACATATTGTATATGCAACTTAATAAAGGAGCTTCACCTTCCTACCTTACATTTACTTGGAAAAGTATGTGGTCCAAAATGGTGAGTACAAATCGTAGACGGTATATAAAAAAGGACACCGCGTTCGTTTTGATGGCCGTGCCTACTTCCGGGTTGGTATGGGGGGAGCCTTGTCTCCGGAAATTCGAGCCCTATGGGAATTCCAATACAAATATTCCAATCTTAGCAGCCTGTTTTAACCTATTTAAAGATCGTTTCTTATTGATGTTTTAATACATATTCATAATTTCGCAGGGTCATAATTTCGCAAACGCATGAGATTTGCCGTTAATATTTTAATTTCAGCTCCCATAAGATCCCATTCATTCTGACTCTGTCGTTGGCGCCCCTACCGGACAGTACCACCGGAAGAAGTCGCGTGTGGGGTGTCTCTCTCTCACTTACCGTAGAGCTCTCCCTACCTCTCCTTGTCTCCGGATGTACGGATACTTTCAGCAATGGCACCGCGCAGTCGAAGGCTTCAACCCGGCTAGGGTGAAAGCAATAGGATGACGTCACACACACTGCGTCTACTTATATACAGTCTATGGTACAAATTCAATGGAGCCACAAGAATTTCTTCATTATATTGTCTCAGAAGAGGCTGTAGTTAGAAGGCTCAGAAGAGGCTATAGTTTTAGTACCACAGGGGCTTCTGATAACCCTATATACAGCCATTATACACTCCGTACGCTGCTCATCCATCACTGTCTGGTTGGGGTCCGCCACAAGAGAGGGGCTGAGGCTGCAACATGTTGAAAATCATCAATGCTCCACTACAACCTATTCAAGACCTGTTCCTCACCGGGACCAGTAAGAGGGTGTGTAACATTGGTGCTGATCCCTCCCATCCCGTGCAACACCTCTTCACCCTCCTCCCATCCGCTTTTTCCCTGTGCAGTGATGTTGTTAAACTCTCCGGGCAAAGTGTTTGAACACTTACACTGTATATGACTCTTGTGGACACTCAATTAAACTCAAGATATTTTTATATAGTGCCAAAATCGCAGGCGAAGCTGCCTCACGGTGCTTCGGAAAAATGATTTTGTTTTTAGATTTTGATTTAAGGAATATAGCAGGTATTTACCTAACAATAAGCAGGTTATGTTTTTGGTCGAGTTGGTTTGTCCCCAGGAAAAGTGAAAAAAAGTGGTGGAAATGACAAATGGAAGAATTGATAAAACTTTGGTGCGTTTCCGTAGCCTATAAGTAACAGAATAATAATTATTAATGGACGAACGATCCCCGTTCTCCGTAGTGATGTCATGTAGGGCCGCGTATGCCGCACTTGCAGCAAGCAATCATACTTCATCACCAACTGCACGAACACCTACAGATAGATGGATGGATAGTTCCTTACCTGGTTAGTGCATGGGGTGGTCAATGAGATGTAACCATGTCAAAATCCAAGTGATTGGTTAGGTCCAACAGCATACGCTTCCTAACTATTACAACTATTACTTCCTAACTATTACTGGGAGCGCGCATGTTTAACATGCCATCTGAAGAGTGCAAAGCGCCACCAGTAAGTGTCAAGCGTAGCAGAATGTGTACAGAGGCAGTTTCTGTGTGTTCTCCCTGTGTCTTTGTGGGTTTCCTCCAGGCACTCCGGTTTCCCCCACCACCAAAAACATGTTCTAGTCAAACTTCTCCAGCCAGTGCCCCTGGCCAAGGCACTCTCAGAATCTGGAGTTGGCCTCCGGGCGCTGCGCACGCGGCTGCGTCTAAACCAACCTCAGTGATGGGTTAAGAGAATAAAAACAAAAGGAATAAAAACAAAAGGGCATTCCACCCTACCTCATTTAGTCAATGTATTTACAGTGTTCATATATTGACTAAATGAGGTAGGGTGGATTGCTCTATTGTGGGTCACTGCCTAATGTGGGACACCTAAACTCTAGTGGCTCCTCCCTAAATGAATGAAACTATGGTAAAAGTAAACTATGGCACCCTGTCTAACATTAAGTTAAACTGTTCACCACCACAGCTAAACTGTCACCCATTTGGAAGCTGCAGAAAGTGGCCCACATTAGGGCAATCCACCCTACCTTAAACCAATGCTGATCCTGATTCTATGCTGTGTTGATTTGCAGTTAAACCAGCCAGTGGGTTCAGTGTTGCTGCAGCTATCTGTTGTGGATGCTGACACCCAGAGGAACGGGCCACCCTTCCACTTCAGCCTGGTCTCTGGCAACCAGGACGGCTTCTTCTCTCTGGATCAGACGGCTACGCTGAGGATGGCCCGGGCTCTCGGCCCGTACGCGCCCCGCGACTACTCCCTAAAGGTCCAGGTGCGCTGCGCGTCTGTCACCATTCTATGGGCCTCTAATTGTAACTCTCAGTGTCACAGACGTCAAAAATATGACACAACCAAAAAAAATAATCAGTTTCATAGAAAGTGGTGGTGCTCTTTACAGGATATATTGTTATATTCACATATAATTTGTGGACCGAGATGTTGCCCCGTCCATTTCTCACAAACAAGTGTTATTTATGTCTGGTAGGCTTGGCTCTAGTCAGCGTACTGTACGTCCCCATACTGTGCGGGGCCGTGATTGGAAGGGGGAGATCTGGGCGTGGGCTTAAAAAGGGTTGGGCCAAAGGCGAATGGATTACATCAACCTTTGAACATCATCGCAAGCACTGTTTCTCATTCTTTTTATTGAGAGACAGCGACAGGATTAAATCGGAAGTGGGATGAAGAGTCGGGGATAGACATTGCAGAAAAGCCGGAGGGATTCTGCGAACCCACGGCACCGCTCGACCTGTGGTCTGGGGGGCGCGTTCTCTACCCGCTCGGCCACTGCACGTCCCCCCATCAGTGCATATTTTTGTGGTAAAATGAGATATCTAAATCTATATTTAAATAAATGCCATATATCTTTATTCATTGTTTCATGGCGCATTTTGCTGGCCTCCTGTAGGCCTTTGGATAGGCTAAATAGCTGCAAAAGGTAATTGTGGCATCTACAGCATCCTGAAATTATGGAAAATAGAGACCTGGAAGCATTGTCAGTTTGACTTTGATCTGCAATATATTTTTGGTAGTAGTAAGGTTTCACACCCAGCCAGCCAGTGTGAAGGTGTTTAGAATAATAATAAAAAAGGTGTTTAGAAGAATAATTGCACATGCAGTCATTGCAGATAATATGTTACAATATATGTTGTTGACAATATATGTTTAGAATATATTTCACATTTGCTTTGGTAAAAAAATGTATGTATATATATATTTCATGATTTCTGTTTACTATTGATTTAGATATTTTCAAGACAATTTGGTTGAGAAACAGACAGAGAGAGACAGATACAGGGGGAAAAGAAGAGAGAGGGAGAAAGAGACAGACGGAGGAACGGAGAGAGACAGAGAGAGAGAAATGGACAGAGGATGAGAAGGAGGGAGACGTACAGAGCGAGAGAGAGACGGACAGAGGGTGAGAGACGGAAATGGACAGAGCGAGAGAGAGACGGTGGGGAACATTGAGCGTGCCTTGAACAGTGCTGGATTTCACTCGCACGGGCGGCACAAACTACTTGAACAGTTGAATTGAAACAAGCTGGTTTTCGAGTAAAGCTGATTCGCATCATTTCCTAATCGGTCAAAAATACTAATTCTGGATCATTTCAAAAAGCTCGGAATCCTGTGTGTTTTGAAATGGTGAAATACGATCGTATGGTCTTTTTAGACATCAGCGCACACACACACAGACACACAGACTCGCACACACTTGTGCACATACTGTTTGACTCAATTCCATACATTGGACATAAAGTTTCGCTTTGCAACCAAACACGACTCCTTTATGACGAACGCTGCAGCCTGCATGTGTTGTGTTGTGTATCGACCGAGTGGATGAGGAAGCGCGAGGTGACGCCGTAATGGAGCATAGAAATACATCACATTTTTTAAAGATTCAGCGTGTATCGTGGTTCATACAATCTATATATAATGGCTGGTAGTTATTGCTTAGGATCGTTGGATGGGTTAGGATCGCCAGATCGAACACCCCTTATTGTATATATATATATATATATATATATATATATATGCACAAATGTGTGCATGTGGGAGAGAAACAGACAGACAGAAAGTCATAGACAGTTTCAGTAACAACACTCTCCAGGCGAAGAGAGCAGAACTCGAAATGTGCCAACATGAAGGACCTTTTGAAGTTTTGTTCGTGATGAAGTGCATAGTATATCATAACATCATGAGAGCCTGAGAAAAAAAAATAATGATTTGCATTCGGTAATATGAAGCTGCGCACACCTACCATTTGACCTATGGAGGGACTTAATATGTGTGATAATTAGAAAAGGTTTATAATGGCATATAAAACTGTTCTCCTTGCTGCAAGGCAATTGATTTGGCCTGTTGCCAGGCAGCGCCATCACCATATCATATTCGCTTGTCTCACAAGATTGCCATTATTTTACCCGCTTGATGTGATCACTCCATCAACTTTGCCGTCGACAGATTCATTCCAAATGAGCATTATTCAGGCTTTTCTTATCTTTCTCTGTCAGAGACCAGAACGGACACAGGACTCAAGTGCACAGAACTCAGAGAGTCTTTAATTAATTCACAAACAAAGTCCAAAACACGGGAACAAGACTGGGTAACAGACCGGGCAGGCAGGTAGACACACTGGGGGACGGACGAGGCGGAGGTACAGACTGGCGGGTTCACATGGGCAGGTTTGGGGAAACAGGAGCTGAGTGCAGGTGAGGCAAGGAACAGGTGGGCGGGCAGGACTGGTGCAGATTGTAGGCGGGTGGAGAGGGGAGGCGGGTTATCATGAAATTTCTCAGCACATTACGTTCTGAACAGAAGCTTTAAACTCTATTCATCTAGCAGAGTGATTAAATATATAGTAATATAGGTTAAATATAGTTTAATTAATCTTAATTATTTATTGCCATAACTATTTATTCTGAATTACTAAACTCTTCTTCCTGTACTCGAAAAAGAAATGTGGTACTAGAAAAAGGGCTAAAATAACTTAATTACTGGAATTTAGTTACTGACCACAACCCCAATGGCGGTGATGTTGATTTTAGCATTGTTCATCTCTCTGCGATGCTCAGTTTTCTCATTGTATCCTGCGGGTTTAGGTCAGTGACTCCGGTCGCCCGCCCCTCTCGTCGTCCGGTTGGGTAAACCTGCGCGTGATTGGTGACAGCCAGTTCAAGCCGTCCGTTTCTCCGCTCGACGTGTATGTCATCATGGCGACCGCCTACTTCCCCGGCGGCCCGCTAGGTCGCATCCACGCCACGGACCGCGACGCCAATGACAAGCTGACATTTATCCACCGCCCGGAACCCGGGAGCATGTTCCAGATCGGTCGTCACGATGGGAGTGTCATCGCGCTGCCAGGCCTGGAACCTGGAAGGTACGCGGAATGTTTACATATGTGGGTGGGATTTCAAGGTTTCTTAACGGCATATATGAACAGCTCACAATGCCTACTTTCTAGGAAAAATGTGATTAAAAATTCTACCATCTTCCTTTTGACGTTGAGCTACTGTGTTCCGATTTCATTTGCGGGGAATATTTGTTAGACCTTCAAACATCAGTGAACATTTTTTTGTGTTAAAATTCTTTGTCGTTGGACGCTGACTTTTTTTTAAGTTATATTTTGCCGGCAAGCACCATTTTTCATTTTATTTACAGGGTTAGTGTGAATGGGGACAAGAATGTGGGGAAGTGGCAGGGCTCTGAACCGGTTCAAGGAATGAAAACGAACAGAATTTTATGGAATTTTATGAGGAGCGGAAACGGAAACAAAAAAAGATTTCTACAGCTGCTCCGGAACAGAAACGGAGCATTATGAAATCCACAAAACCGGTTAAAAAACTTTTTCGTTCTCTATTAATTTTAAGATACCATATGTCTGGGAGACTATTTCCGTCCACTCTCGTGGTCAGTCGTCAAGCGTTCATAGATCTGGGGCTCCATCTTGTGGACAGACGAGGAAACGAATGTAATGGCATTTTAAACAGGGCTTTTCACGTTAAGACAGTTTCACTGAAATTTGAAAGTCCACCAAGTATATTTTGTATAAAGTATATCTAAACTTAACATTGCACAAAATAAGGAACTTTAAGAACGAACAAAATGTTTGCATTCCGAAACGGTTCAGGACCGATATTTTGGTGTCAGAGCGGTTCAGAGAACAAAAACGTTAAAGATAGGCCTGCCTGAACTGTTTGGAGCGGAACGCTTTTAAAAAATAATTTTGTTTTCAAGCCCTCGGAAGCAGACCTGCAGCATACTTATGTCAGTGAGGGGAAGCAATCTCACAACAGCTGTGAGACTAAGCCAAAGGCACAAGACCGCATGGGACTGGATGCAGCGGTATAACCGACTGTGCCTCAGCGCTGAAAGAGTTAAATGTATTTCTGCCTCGCTTGAATAACACTATTCTTAATGCCATATTTTTGCAATCATTGTGTTCTTTTCCTGCCCGCTTGCTTGGAACTTGGAAGTCGCCGTGACTAGCAGTCCAATTAATCAAATAAAAGCGCTACGGGCAGAGACCTACACAGATACAGTCCTGCGGGGCACGCAGTCTCAAAAGGTTTACTTGCAAAAAGACAAGTGTGCTGCAAAAGGCATTGATATGTACTGCTAGTTCAAGAAAAATCACCCTCGCAGCATACTCTCCGTTGAGTCCTTTATCTTATCCCTCGCTTCCGCGGCTAAATTCATCTTTTTATTTTCCGGGCTCTTCTGTGCGCACCGTGTTTTGTGAGCCATTGTCACTATCAGCGCTCCGGCTTCATTGTTCTTTGACTAGACAAGACAATTTATGGCTCAACTCGGCTGAACTCTATTCAACATCTCATGCTCGGGCCTCAAAATTGTTGATATCTTTGAATGACTCCAGTAAACAATAGTTTAATAGTTAAGAAATCAATTCCGCAAACTTTCTGGCAACATTTTTGTCCATATTTGAATGCAGGTTGCGTATCACTCGGTAGTGAAAAATTGACGCAGCCTGTCACCAACAATGTTTGCATGCCATGAATACGCACAAATGACAAAAGCTGTGCTAAATTATGAATTTAGCACAGTTTTGTCTTGGATTTAGTGTGTGTTTATTCTGGGACATCATTTGATTTGTTGCGGTTGTGGTCAGATTACCTTTCTACCAACCGGGACATAGTTGTAAACATTTTATTTTTTGGGCGCAAGCGCTGTTATTCATTCTTTTTATTGAGAGATAGTGATGGGGCTAAATCGAAAACTGGGATGAAGAGTCGGGGGGAGACATTGCAGAAAAGCTGGAGAGGGGATTAGAACCTCTGCTCGACCTGCCGTCTGGGGGGACGCAGCAAGCGCCCCCAAGCAAGCAATATACCCCGATGAGGAACGAGGAACCGAGAAGAGTGCAGGCACATACGTGGTAACAAAGAAAAGAGACTAATCTAATACGTGGCCTTAGATTAGAATATAGATATAGAAGCGCAATGTGCATAGCCAGGCGCCCGCAAACCCAGTTTGGGAACAGCCAACGTGAGTACCCAACCAAAACCGAGGGTCAAGATGGATCCCGTGAAATGTCCCTGGTAAGATGGAAGTTGGAAATCATGTGATATTTTATTTCTGGCTGCAACAATGACACAATTATTGTTTTTATAATTTCCATTTTCATTACTTCAAATGCAGTTATTTGTAGTATTTGTGAAGTTCTGATGACCAATAGCCTAGCTGCTTTCACTTCAACGCGCCATCTGGTTCGTGGAACGCAGCATCCGATGTCTCACGGTGCTCAATGGAACACTGCCATCTGGAGCCACTTAATTGAATTTCATGCCACGCGACAGCCAGAGTATATGGGAGTAGGGGTCATGTGCTTTTAGGAAAAGAGGAAAAGGTTTGCTTTCCGTGGGCACTTTAATTGGTTGCATCATAGACCCACATCAACTTAAAACTGCATAAAATAATAAAGCCTGCAACATACGACAAAATGGTCAGCAGAGATCCCGGAAGGCACTCAGCACCAAAGTATAAAGGGGCAGCACGTTGGCGCAGTGGTTAGCATTGCTGCCTCACAGCTAGAAGGTCCTGGGTTTGAATCCCAACCCGGACAGGTCCTTTCTGTTTGGAGTTTACATGTTCTCCCCGTGTCTGCGTGTGTTTCCTCCAGGCACTCCGGGTTCCCCCACCACCAAAAACATGTTCTAGTTAACCTGCTCCATTCAGTGTCCCTGGCCAAGGAGCTGGCTCAGAACCTTGAATTGGCCCCCGGCGCTCACCGCTCCTCAGGAATGGGTTAAATGCAGAGGATGAATTTCACTGTACATGCTCGTATGTGTGACAAAAGTACCTTTAAATAAACGAACAAAATGTTTTTGTAAATATTATATATTATATATATATATATATATATTTATATATATATATATA
>OMKY01181266.1:0-10392 GCA_900302395.1 Bregmaceros cantori
CTGTACACAGAACATATTTTTCCAATGACAATGCTTTTATATGAGGGCAAGGGATTCGTTTTCCAACCATAAGACAGTGGCAAGGCGTTGTTTCGACAGAGAGCAGATAGACAGTCGGTACACATTGCACACACCCAGTTGACAGATCCTGCCGACCGCATTGATCTGTGGCATCAATGCTATGAAATATCAATGATGTTTTCAATGAATCATTGAAGACATCACGCCCGGCTTCCAGTTTGCGGTGTCCTTGTGTGTGTGTGTGTGTGTGTGTGTGTGTGTGTGTTTAGGGGTATGCGTGTGTTTGCTTTGAGTGCCACCTCCAGGGCAACGGGACTCTGAACCGGTTTAAGATCAAAAACGAAAACTGAAAACAAGCAGAATTTTATGAGGAACTGAAACAGAAACAAAAAAGGATTTATTGAAATGTTCCGGAACGGAAACGGAACATTATGAAATCCACAAAACCATTTTTTCCGTTCTGTATATATATTAGCATATCCTTTGTCTGGGAGACTATTCGTCAAGCCCCATGCATCTGAGGCTCGAATGTATACAGTTGCACTGAAATTTGAAAATCCACCAAATACTTTTTGTATAAAAACTAAACTTAACATTGCACAATGTAAGGACAAATGAAATGTTTGTGTTCTGAACCGGTTCAGGACCGATATTTTGGTGCCAGAACGGTTCCGAGAACAAAAACGTGAAATACCTGCCTGAACCGTTCGGAACGGAACATTTTAAAAATAATTTTGTTTGCAAGCCTAAATAGCCCTGGCAAGGGCTATTCCTATGTTTTATATATTTGTTTTATTTATTGTTCAAAACATAGATACATTGTTTATAACATGTTTTAATGTTTATATCATAGAATAGCACTAGGCCGAGCGGCATTTGGAAAGAACAGACAACTCCAACGCCAAATCGAAATCCGCTACACATCAAGGCCAAATATCTACAGTGCTCACATACTGCCAGTAGTGTTATTCTGCCTCAAATGCGTAAAGTGGACAACAAAGCTGAAGACAAATGTAACTGTAATCTAGATTACAAATATTAAAGTGTAATTTAAATATGAAGGGGTGCGCGCAGCGGCAGAGTGGTTAGAGAGCACGTCCCCCAGGCCACAGGACGAGCAGCGCCGCAAGTTTCCTCTCCGGCCTCTGCAATGTCTCCCCCCGACTTTTCATCCCATTTTCCGATTGAATCCTGTCACTATCTCTCTCAATAAGGAATGAAAAAAAGCCTTAAAAAAGGGAGAGATAAAATAACTATGAATTAATTAATAAATTCATTGTAAAAAGGAAATCCTTAGAAAAGTAAAAATACAGTGTTTGCACATGAACAAGCTAACAATGTAACTATTAAGCTCTTTTGATATATTTTTTCACCAAGGCTGTCATCCCGCCCTTGCATAGCTCATTGTAAAAGAGAAATTAAATAATGTACACTATGCAAGTGCAATTTATGTGTCACAATAAAGTTCATATGCCAAATCTACATGTAGCATGCAGTCTCCAATATGGATCATTAATCGTTAGATGGTATTTAGCTCAATGGAAGGCAGTATATTTTTGCCTCTAAATGTCATGAAAAAATATAGACCATATTTCTTGGCATATTTTTTTGTCATTTGGCATATCAGCTTCTGACAAATGATACATTTAAAAAGTGCACAGTGTAAGTCTGTACATTACAGTCTTGTTGGCCTCCAAAATCTCATCAATTCATGAACTTACATTAGAGCATTAACTGTTCAAAAGTTAACGTCTAAACCAGGGCTTGAAACAAAATTATTTTTAAAACGGTTCAGGCAGGTCTCTGTTTAACAGTTTTGTTCTTGGAACCGTTCTGCCACCAAAATATCGGTCCTGAACCGGTTCGGAACACAAGCATTTTGTTCGTTCTTAAAGTTCCTTATATTGTGCAATGTTACGTTTAAATATAGTTTATACAAAATATGTTTCGTTCAGTGCAACTGTATTAACGGTATTACGTTCGCTTCCTCGTCTGTCCACAAGATGGAGATCCTAGTGCATGGGGCTTGATGACTGAAAATATAACGAAAAAAAAAAAACATTTTTAACAGTTTTGTGGATTTCAGAATGTTCCGTTTCTCTTCTGGAACATTTGAAGAAATCTTTTTTTTATTTCCTCTTACGCTCTTCGTAAAATTCCATACATTTTTCAGTTTTCGTTCCTTGAACTGGTTCGGAGCCCTGGTCTAAACAGACACTGAATCTGTTGCACATCACTATAATCCATACGATCCGCATTTCAGCGATATAATAATGCCACGAGAAGAATCTAGAAGTACACAACCTCAGTTCGTTATCACATTTATTTTAATATTTCAAAACCGGAAACATTTGGTGACAAAATTGCCTCCAGTGGGGGCGCGTGGTGGCCGAGCAGGTAGAAAGCACGGCCCCAGACCATAGGTTGAGCAGTGCCGCAGGTTCTGGCATTTCTGCAATGTCTCCCCCGACTCTTCATCCCAGTTTCCGATTTAATCCTGTCAATATCTCTCTCATTAAAAAGATGAAAAACGGAGCTTGCGGCCAAAAAAATAACTCTAAAATTGCCACCAGCAGTTAGTCATCTAGTGGATGAGAGAGGAAGAAAAGACAAATTGGTTAATTTGAAAGACAAGGAAATTGGCACACATATGCACAATGTACCTTTGATTAAAGTGCATTTTTCAAATACCCACAGCTTAAGCAGCGCCACACATTGATCACCACACAGAATGTCGTTATCAGCAAGAAAAAAAAGTTGTTAATAGTTTGCAAGACACCAATAATTATAATCTGTCAATGACACCTAGGTGCAACCGTTGTAAGTCAATGTTCAAGCATCACCAAGGTTTATTAAATTTAATTAGAAACAGAAAATGAGAGTGAGCGAGAGACAGGGAGAGAGAGAGAGAAAGAGAGAAGGAGAGAGGAGAGAGAGAGAGAGGAGAGAGTGAGAGAGAGAGAAGGTAAAAGAGAGAGAGAGAGAGAGAGAGAGAGAAAGAGAGAGAGAGAGAGAGGGAGACTAGGGGAAATTGTGTAACCGTGGAAGGACAGGAGCTGATCGACGAGTTGAGGAGTGAGAGGGAGAATGAGAGAAAAGGTGAGAGAGGGAGAGAGGGGGGGCGCGTTAATGACGCTGCTGTGTGTCGGTGTGAAAAATGGTGGTTGTTAAATATGTGACAGGGATGTCTCCCGTGAGCTGCAGTTTCTCCAAACAACAGTGGGGGACTCTAATGGGAAATATGTGCAGAGATGGAGGAGGATGGACTCCTTGTTTCGACGTGCCAGAGGCAGCAGACTGGGCGGGATGTAGATGTTGTCGGAAACACAGAGAGGTCGCCCGACAGAGACCCGCTCGCTCAGACTGTTGCTGTGCCTCAAATGCGGCAATTGGGTTAGTGCATTGAAATGTTAGGAACGAGATTGTGACGTCACACGTGGAAGCCTGCTTCCTGCTTTCGTTACTGAACTTTGATTTAATGTGTTTAATGTGTAGACAAAGCGACGCGTGCATATTTTGTCTTGTGCATTCTTTACACTGTGTGTTGCGAATGTACACTAGATTCACGGCGTCATTTCTAGTAACACCCGATAGTAATTTTATATTAATGCAATACGTTAACACCATCAAGGGCATATATATATTTATATATATATATATGTGTGTGTGTGTGTGTGTGTGTGTGTGTGTGTGTGTATGTATATGTGTGTGTCTGTGTTTGTAAAATTGAGTTTTACTGAAGTTGCATTTAAAATAATCAAATATAATGGAACGGGAAGCTACTTTGAAGAAACTTCAATATAAGGCATATTTTTTTAGCCGTGTTGCTTAGTCCCCTCGATAACTGAAACAGTTGTGCAGGGATAATAATGATATTTTGATTTGAGTTGTTGGAAATGATAAAAGAAAGAAGTGATTAAATGTTGGTGCATTTCTGCAGCCTAAAAGTAACATAATCATACGTAATCACCAACTTACCGATAGATCGTTGTGCGCTGTGCGTGATCACGTGACTAGACTTCCAGGTCCAAGAGCCGTTGGGAAATGTAGTTGGCATGCTCGCCATTGGCATCAATAGAGTAGCAACTCTACGAACACTTGCATTGGCAATGGGTTGCCACACATACTGCTAGCACTAACAGTACTGTGCTTTTGTACCACTACGGCGCAGGTTTGCAATCTCTGAGTACTTCTAGTGTCAGTTGTTTTACACTTTTTTGTTAAGTACATATTTCCATGTGTTAATTCAGGAGTCATGAAAATAAAATAAATGCCATTGAATGAGAAGGTGTGTCCAAACTTTTGTACATGGGGGGGTGATGTAGGCTCACGTGAATCTGTGTTCAGGTGTCAGTGTGTTTGGTTCGCTGACGACAAACCAAAACAGGGAAGACATGAAAAAACACCACTGACATTTTTATACAAATTGAGTTCCTGTCCACTGATTAAGTTCCAAATTCCCCCAACTTTAACTTGAAGTGTCGTTTGTCACCGTCCTGCCACTTCTCAGTAGTCAATACGTGAGGCGTACAAATGTCAACGGCTGTCCGATATTTCCATGCATTAAGAGTGGCTCCCGTGGGCATTGTGGACCAATAAAACTATTAGGTCAAGATGTACAAGCCATTCATCTTCCTACCATGATGGACGGACACAATGAAATCATTTCTATGGCTGGGATGCTTGAGCAATGCTTGACATTACTCTGTATCTACCTAAAATAATACATTGCACTGACACATTACTTACTTACCTGAGTGCTGGGCATGGAAAAAAGTCCAGTCATTGTCTAAAATGTGTTCCCAAAACCGAAAGCCATCTGAATATCTTTGCAATCTGCAAAGCTAGTTAGTCAGATAAATGTGTCATTAATTCGATTACAGTATTGAGATTACCAAAAACTAGTAACCTAAACTAGATTACATCTTAAAATCTTTTATTTATAAACATTTTGTTAGTTATTCTGACGTGCGGGGGCGACGGGGGGTGAGTTGGCTATTTTCCATGGAAACATTGCTGTCACATGCCAACTAGTGGATGGGGGGTGTATTGTTTTGTTATGGGGTGACAGATTACTCTCATTGTTTTGTGTGAGTTTCGGCGGGAACACTGTGGTCTCAAATTTGGATATGCCGGGTCCGCCAGCTGCGTTGATCAAGATCAATTTTGGCACAATTACTTTTAAATAGTAATTAAGTTAGATTACTGACAAATTTATTTTAAAACTTTCAAAGTTAGATTAATGACTATGTTATTTGAAAAGTAGCTAAATAAGAGAAAGATGTTTTTTTTATTTTAAAAAAAATCAAAGTCAATTAAAAAACATTATTTCGCTGAGTGCTCTTGCTTTTCAAATTTGCTCAAGATTGACTGGCATACACAGTTGTGGTGGCGTATGTCTGTAAATAATGTAAATAAAAAGTTAATTAAAATCTGTTCCTTATCCCTGAAAAAACATGTTTTTTCCGATAACTCGAGCCGGATAGAAACATGTCGGTAGTAACATCGATCGATGATCGATTCAATGGCTGCACAATAGAGCAGCATTACAATGTAGCTGTCTACTAGTCCTTCAGCTAACCTGCTCCACTGGCTTACACCGTCTCACTGAACGCGCTGCATTTCTTCAAAGCTCTGAGCTAATGCAACTTAAGGTCTTCCTGAGCAATCCCGTTAACCAACTGACGGATAAGTCAATAAAATACCTCTGACGAAAACACTTCCAGGCAGGGAGAACTAAAGACAAAACAGATAGGAGTGGCTCTCTGGCAGGGCAGTGGAAAGGCACACAGTGAGATTCTCACTTCGTCATCTTTTTAAACTGTCTTCTCTGGCCTCGTTCAAACCAAACGACGTGTTAATTGTGCATCGACAACCCCACCATGAACACAAATTTACAATTTTTGGGTCTGGTCACACAGCCGTAGTAAAGGAGGAAAATCTGCGGGAATTATTTGTGTGGGTGCCGCCGAAGGAGAAGGAAAAAAGTGGCGCGGTAGAAGATTGGGCCGTGGCCGATATTAGAGCAAGCCACCCTATGTTCAATATAAGTACAGAGTTCAATACTAAACTGCATATATCCAAAATTATCTAGCCTGCCTTTCATTTTACCCTACCCAAACTTTAGTTGAAGCTCCAACTGCTCCCTTCTGCTGACAGTATGCTTGAACAATATATTATCAAAACGACCGGCTATATGGGCAAATGCTGCTGCAGGGAGCTGGTGCTTTACATAAACACAACGGCAGTAAATCAGTGAAGCCTTTGAGAAATGTCAAATTGGCCAATCATCGCAAGGCTCCACACCTCTGAGTCGACCACAAAAATATGTAACATAAACAGAGATGTACCAACACTAGCCCACAGGTGTTGGCATATAATGTAATGGGGACGATAAAGAACAGAGTGTAAAACTTCTGCAAAGGACCTTGAGGTAACTTTGACTGGCGGTAAACTATGGATTATATAAGCAGTGATGTGTGTAAGTAAGTTGAAGTAACTACGTTACTTTGATTTTAGCGACCTTTAAAGAAACTAGTAATCTAATGCATTGCTTTTTCCAAAAAGTAATCAGATTAAAGTTACTTCAGATTAAAGTTATATCTGATTACTTTTTGGAAAAAGTAATCAGTTACTTACCTAAGTATTTTTTGTTAATAGTTTTTACTCTTTTGTTACAGAATGTCTCTTGTGAGTCGTTTTAATAATATATATTTAATAACAATTATGGCATGTTTTAATAAGAAAACAAGCTTCACAAAACGTGTGTTTCACTTTTTGCACATTTATTGTATTCAGCATCAGTGTGATATTAAGTTTAAAATCCACTTCCAATAAATGTAATAATGCTGAATGTAATAACAAGTATAGCTAAAAGCTACTAAAGTAATCTAACTTGGTTATTTCTGAAATAAAGTAGTCAGAAATCTTACTTATTTTACTAATATAAGTAATCTTACTTAGTAATCAGTAGTTGGGTTAGTTTTCACAAGTGACAACACTGTATATAAGGCAATAGAAATGGAACGGCATATTGAGATCCATATTTAATCAATTCACAAGTTCATACATCTATAGTCCGTTTTATAGTCCTTATTATTTTAGTCTTATTATTTTACTTCTTATTTGGATGTTTCAATTACAAAGTCCTTGAACTCAAAAGTCTCAAGCAGACATCTCAAAGTCAGTGGCAGTCTCACCACATAGAACCAGCCTTGAGTTGCTACGAAGACAGGTAGTATCAGGTGGTGACACAATTTTTGCAGTGTATCAGCTGACACGAACAGGTCATAAGTGACACAGTGGTGCAGCGGCTAGAGTGAACAGATCATAACAGTTTTGCTATCGTGATAAACACAGGGGGAGGGGAGGGGTCTTTTTAACAGTAGTGACTTCCAGATTGCTGTGCATCTGTTAATGGGGGAAGGGAGGGGTCAATTGTGGTGTGTGTGTGTGTGTGTGTGTTTGTATGCGTATTTGTGTGCATGGCGCTTCTCACTTGATATCAGTCTCCTGCACACGCTCCTCATCCAAGTCCTCAATGAACTTGTCTCCCTTCATCCAGTAGGTCAGTGGGCTGACATCGCCACTGTAGCCGAAGAAAGCTCGGCAGGTGATGTTCAGGGCGCTCCCTGCAAGAAAGCAATAGAATGATTAAAAGATAACCCTACCCCCAGACACACATATTCAATAATGTGTAGACGCAGTATGTCATCATTCAGTCACATAGGCAAGCGCCACTCTTCACACAGTGGGTTAACATAGGGGAACACATTTCACACGATCTGGAACTGGATATACCCACAACTGCAATTCAAGGTGGCTTGATATTGAATGGGGATGAGACGGCATGCAGAGAGAATCAGAAGAACACAGTCACAAGAAGACACCTGAAAGTAAGTTGCAACCGCATCTACCATTCTTAGGTTGCTGCTAGTATGGTTGAAGAGATGACTGTATAAGAGACAAGATATTTTATTTCGTCGCACATACATACATGTACAGTGAAATTCTTCCTCCGCATTTAACCCATCCCTGAGGAGCGTTGGGCAGCCGCGGTGCAGCACCCAGGGGCCAACTCCAGATGGCAACTGTCGACTGTGTTCAGTGTTACACCTAGGTAGCTAGCTACAGGGAACCCCTAGCAGACAGTTGACAAAAGAGTTTTGTTATTGCGATACATCACTTTCAGAAATGAATGGCATTGTTCTATTTTTGGCACATAAACTTGACATTCTGCTACCAACAAAGCAGTGGAGAAGAAAGCTGAAACTTCCCTTGAATAGGAAACTTAAGAAAACATGTTGGCAAGTAGTACGAGAAAGAGAGAGAGCAAGTGAGTGTGAGCGAGAGATGGAGGGAGAGAGAGAAAGAGCAAGTGGAGAGTGAGTGAGATAAAGAGAACAAGTAAGAGAGAAATCAGATAAGAGAGAGTGTCAGCGAGTGAGTGAGCGAGACAGTGAGAGGGAGAGAGGGTGAGTGAAGGGAGAGAAGGGGAGAGTGTCAGTTCCACAGTCATGTTTTGCAGTAATCAATGCGAGCAAGCTTCTCCAAGATATTGAATATAAAATAGAATGTTCTCCCGTGGGTGCTATCGATTAACACACCCAGACACACACACACACACACATATAGGTAATATTTGAACAGGTAGCAGGGCTTTGGTCTACACCTTGTGTTCATGCAATTTCAACAGAGTACACTCAGCTTTGTCTGTTGCCCGCAGTAATACTTAATGCTAACACGTGTGGTGTCGCTGTGTGTGCTGTGTGAACTCAAGCCATCGACACAATGCTGTATATGTGCTGCAGCGGCCTAACCAACTGCGCCACAGAGCCAACACTATGTGTGTGTTTTTAACTGCGTGTACGGGTATGTGTCTCTGTGTTTTATGCGTGGGTGTATGTTTGGCTGTGTGTGCTGTGTGTGTGTAGGTGGATGTTTCTTTGTGTTTTGAGTGAGTGTGTGTTTGGTCGTGTTTGTGTGTGTGTGGGTGTTTTTGGGTATGTGTTTGAAAGTGTGGTTGTGTGTTTGGGTGTGTGGGTGTGTTGTGTGGATAATTTGGTAATATTTTAAGGAATATTATAAAAAAGGAAATCAAAGAAAGGTAAAATCTTCTAAAATTACTGTAGAAAGAATTGACCTTGCTCATTGCTCATTTGCTTTCTTTGTCTCACTCCTCTGTCTCTCTGTCTCTCTCCTTCTCTCCAACTTTCCCCCTGTATACTGTTCTCCTCAACATTCTACCTTTCAAAACATTGATCAATGCTATCGCTTTTGAATGGTGTTTGTTTGCATTTACCATAAAGATGAAACGCACCATGTGTTGATAGTATAAAAGTGTATGAATGTGTGTGTGTGTGTGGCCGTATGTTTGTATGTGTATGGGAATGCATGTATGTATGTTGTATAGGACTATATGTATGTATGTATGGAAGAAAGCTAAGTATGGTATTTATTCGAGGGGTGTGAGTAAATAACTTTTACTTCTCACCCCTTTTCTAGGAGTGAGAAGTTCTATTTTCTATTATTTTTGTTCTATTTTTTAAGATTTGTATTATTATGATATTATTGTTGTGATATTAGTATTGTTGTAATTTTTCTTACTCAATATACTGGACTTCATGCTGCCCGGAGTACTGTGTATTGATGACCACAGGGGGGCACCCAAGAACTTGTTAAGACTTTGCACTTGAATCATACAGGCACACAAGCTAACACACACACACACTTAGAGTACTGGGGTTCAGCCCTCATCTCCTCTGAGTGGAACAGAGGGTGGAGGCGTCGAAGGTGCTGTGGGGGGAAAAGGCAAAATGAGGACATTCATGATGACACCATTACTGGGGTTGGAGTGTCAGACATGAGAGACTGAGACAACTAAATATGGATGATGGAGAGAAGGGAAGGGAAAAAAAACTTTACAAACAAACATGTCCTACTAAAATATATCCGAGACAGTCTGCGTACACGCTTGGACTGAGCGCTGAATATGCAATTTTTACATTTTTTAAAAATGTATTTTTGGACCCAATCAGGCCATTTTCAAATAGGAAACCAATGACTCACCAAGTAAGTGGTGTGCTAATCTGAGATATTGGTTGTCTGTGGTGACAGGTTCTTGTGGAGGGATGTGCTTATCATAGAGATAAACACCCTTTTTTTTGCTTTGAGTCTTTGATTTTAAATATTGGTCGATACCAAGTCTCAATACTGAGTCAAAGTATTGGGGCACCCCTAGGTTATCTGTGTGCATATTCAAATTAGTGTCTGTAAGTGTCTATGTGTGTGTTTAACTGTGTGTGTGTGTGTGTGTGTGTGTGTGTATATATATATATATATATATATATATATACCGATATGGGTACAAAA
>OMKY01181271.1:0-11864 GCA_900302395.1 Bregmaceros cantori
CACCATCAAAATGATTATAACGTTATAAGATCATCACAAAAACTCAAAAGTAATTACCGGTATTTGAAATAATGGGCCGCTATTGACTCTTTTTGTTATTTAGGTACATTTGAATGCGTCTTGCAATGCATTGTAGGTTATATTGCTTGGTCTAATCTATGGTACATCAATGCTCACGACTTTTCACCATGCATTGTGTGATACTTTGGGGGCACTATATAGGGCACATGGAGTATTCAGACACCCCTATAAAATGGTGTGCGCGCCATACAGTGCAATATATAGCGAACAATTTCGGACACAGCCATTAAGAAAGAGTCAGCTTCTTGCTCTGTCCTGTCAGAAACAGTTTTCTTGCGTAACAGAATAGCTATTGTGACATCCAGTGGACACATTTAAAAAAGCAATTTATTTCATAGAAATTTTAGCCTTTTTGCAAATCATTTTGTGAATGTGATTGTGTAATCATCTGTTGTGGGCATCCTTACTAGAGATGGCAAGTAATGAAGTACAAATACTCAACTACTGTACTCAAGTACATGTATCTTTACATTAACTCAACAAGCAAAGTGACCAATTTCTTTACTTACTTTACTTACTCATTTTACTTTTCTAATTGCTTTTAGGTCACTGCCTAAAGTGGGACACCTCCTCCCTAAACTAATGAATAAAACCATGGTAAACGCAAACTATCGTAATGTGTCTAACATTAAGTGATCCACCCTATATTTTATGTTGATTTAAATATATATCTGCATCAGTAGTTTGTAGTAACTTGTTTTTGTACAAATGTTTTACTTTTAATCAAGTAAGAAATCTGGTGTATATTCGGCATCTCAGATCCTTACCAGGCTGGGGTTGGGCATACAGAACGGTCCACCGTTCCCCGACCAGGACCCACTGGCCAGGCTGGGGTGCAGCGGTGGGGCCCCGGACCAGGACGCTGACAGCGGGTTAGCACTGGGGTACGGTGTGGGCCGGCGCCGCTGAGGCAAGTTCTGCTGGAGTTGGTTGATGAAACCGCTCCCAGAGAGAGGCTCGCAGGTGAAACGGTCGTCTGGGAAACAGCCGCCGTTGATCCGGTGATCGTCATACGGAGGCGAGGGAGGGCGCAGAGCCTCACCACCACCCCCGGCATGGAGCTCGCTCATGGTCTCGTCGTCCTCCTGTGGCGTGTTTTGGCGTCTCAAGGGGTTCTGGCTGCTACTGTACAACACCAGAGAGTAGACGATAAAGTGGACAATACATAGCCTGGCGAGCCAGAACCAATGCATCGTCCACGCATCGCACATCGCTAGATGTTGCACCCGATCTCCTGATTTGTTGACTCGGTCGATACCAGACCCTATGCAATGTCTAGCAATGCGTGATGCGTGGACGATGCATTGGTTCTGGCTCGTCAGGCTAGATAATACATACAGACAAAAATGAACACTTTAACTAACATACAATGGACATAGTTAGGCTGCCATCTGCTGGTGTATGATAGCATATTACCAGCGATACATCAATAACAGAAGACTTTTAAACTGACTACGCTATGCAAATATTTCTCTCTGCCTGTTCGTCTGACAGGTCGCACGCCAAGCTGCAACGGTTGCAGTAGAGGACCTATTCGGAATGAACTGCAAGAACTGCGATGGTGTACAACACCAATTAACATGTTTGGCAAGGGCGAACGCCAGTGTTTGGCCAACTCTAACCAATCACGTGAATTGGGCTTGTGATCGACAAAGGCCCTGAAGTTGGTCGAACACAAACATGTGACTCACAATAGCAACAGCAGGTGTGGCATTCCCCACTGTTTACAGATGAAATATCATTGGTTTCAAAAGGTCATTTCTAATGAAACATGCCAGGGGCATAATTATGCTAGTTGCCAAATGTATGCCTTTTTAAAGATATGCTTTACAAAAAGCTTAAGCAAACAGTTAACTCCTTTGGCTGACCCTCAAATACTCTCTCTTCTGGAACTGCACCAAAAGAGCTTTTAAAAAGTCTGTTTTTTTGTCTGTTTTTACACACTATGTTTTACCTTATCTTATTTTTGTACATGATGTGTCATGTTTGATGTGTCAGGACGTCCTGGGGGAAGACATTGTATATCTCAGTGGAACCAGTACTGAATAAACAAAGGATGAATGAATGAAAAATATTGGGTTGAAAAAGAATCATCTTTATGTTACCTAAAGTACAGTACAACAACAAACTAATGTACTACGCAGGAATAGCCTGAGAGGGGTCATACACGTTTTTGAAAATTCTTCACTTTGAGTGAAGAATGACTGATACATTTTGAGGGGTTATTTTTGTCTTTCGAAAAATTGGAATCAAAATCTGGAATTGAGCTTTCACAGCTAAAAAAAAAATATATATTTTTTTTTAAAAAAATCACGATTTTTAAACAAAATCGTAGAGACCTGAGTGCAGAATCAAAGATCATCACATCACTTGTTCATTTCCAAGAATAATTTATTTTGGGCCATGTCAATAATATCCAGATCTTCTAAGTATTGATGAATGCCAAAGCTTGCAGATGAATTCACATATTTTGGTTGCAGTTTGAGGTTGGCCAACTGATAAGATCATAGGCCTATGCTAGCATGCTCGATGCCGATGTTGTGAGGAGCTGCAAATTATTCAGTGCAGCTGTATAAGCAAGTTATGCTATCTATATCGGCTATATAGTCAATAGTCATACAAGAGCACACAGCGCGTTTATTATGTCTAGCGATGTGCAATTTGTGGATGATGCATTGGGTCTGGCTTGCCAGGCTAACTTGTTTGAGCTTTGTGGTTCAGGAGGATGCCCACTGCCCCAGTACCTGCCACAATGCTGAACACCGCCCAAACTTATCAGCACCTATTTGCAGGTAGAACCATAACGTGGCAGGACTTTGAGGGAGAGGAATCAGCCAGATTTGGTCCTATGTGGTGATAATATCTACCTGCTTGGTGCTGATGCTTGGTAGGCCAGTGATGACATAATCAGCAACCTTCTGTCCAACATCCATGTGTCTCCGTCATGGATAACGATCACTGGTCAGAGGGGGGAAATCTTCACATGTAGACTGATGTTGCATAATCCACTTATTAGAAACAATTGCACCCTATGTTGTCTTGTAGCTTTGGCTCCAGTCAGCAGCTCAGGGCCGCTGGTTGCTGGGCAGTACGTGGCAGACAAGGACGCGGAAACTTCCCTGACACCAATGTGCAAGACCATGATTGGCTAAATGGGTAGGATGATGTTGATCCTTCTGTATACTAAAAGGGGTGGGCCAAAGTCTCATTCTTCCTTGATGATAATGCATGGATTATTCTCCCGTGCCTGCCCAGTATGGGATGGTGGGGCAAGCTAACCAATGTCTATGATCCACCAGTCTTTGCCAAACTTACTGAACTGTGCTGATAAATCCTGAATAAAGGACCCTGATGCTATACCTCGCGTTTGTTCATTGGAGAAAGGGTAAGAAGATCTGTGATGTTTGGGAAACGATCCAATGTGTATTCAGAGAGAGTGTCTCCTGATAGTTAAATCAACACTGGACTATTCACAGACAGAGACGATGCCCTATCACACAATGACTGTATAATAGGGTGGTACAATTTTACTGAAAATTAAAATCCAGATCAAATCTCAATTAAATTATATCAGGATTTTCATCATTTGAAATATTTTCCTATTATTCAACGGACTTGCAAATGGTTTCGTGTTTGGAATTAAATAGAGAATTCACACTTGGGTTTAGAATTAATATAATTCACTCCTTTTCAGGCAGAAACCAAACCAGCACAAAATGACAATTCTTCACTGTGCTGTTGTAATATTGTACTAAAACAAACAAAATATGATATTACAAGATTTTTTTTCATCTTCTGAAGAAAAAGAAATCTGAATCAGATTTTTAATTGATTAACCATATAGGCATATTGTGCAACAAAGAAAACAAAAAAACATTCATTCACCAAGGCAAAGGCCGACATGGAAAATGGAATAATGCTAAACTGGGTTTTCCGTGCGTCAAAGCGAATTAAACTTCACATCAAGGCAAAAAAAATCTATAATATTTACATAATGTAGATATTGAATAACACAATCAACAAGTGTTGATGTAATTAATGTTAAAATCAAGTCACTAAGATATGAATTTTTCTTACTGCAAATGCATTGAGAGCAACCTCTCACTGATGTGATCAATGCAATTAAATGTACTGCTCTGTAATACGGACTTTTATAATACGAACATGTGTTACAAGTTCGAACCGCCTGTTGACTTTAATAGGCGCCCCGAGTCCATGGTCTTACCTTCAGGCTGAGACCAGTTACCAGCGGGGTGACCACACAAAGTCACCTCATTGCTGCAGAGGGTGTGAGTCCGTCTCGGTTCGATCAGATCCGGATAGATCTCCTTACATCCTGTGTCCGGGGTGATCCAAAGCTATACGCGACCCGCGTCGGTTCGTCCTGAAGCAGCGAATGCGAAAAATAACATTCACATAACAAAATCTAATAAGATACGCCCAGCGCGCTACAACAGCTCCGCCCACAGGTGGATAAGTAACGCTTTGAAAGTACTCAACCATTCCATCGTTGAATAAGAAGCTACTAAAACGTTGGTTTGTTGGGAGCGAGCAACAACACATGTTCCGAGGATTTTATTGCTGCTTTAATTTTGTCAGAAAGCAATCAAAGTAGTGTTTGAGTTTGTCTGGTCACAGACAGACGCCAGTGAAATAGCCAGAATCAACGAATTGTCCACGCATCGCACTCAATTATTATACAGTAGTGTGTAGCGGCGTGCGAGGCGTGGACGATTCGTTGATTCTGGCTCCAGGCCACCAGTGAAAACAAACCAGACAAAATGCAACTCACATGCGCTGTGCACGTGCCCGCGTCAATAGGCTACATGTGACGTCACGGCCTGGCGGCGGCAGACATTGCTGGTATCACATATGGTAAAGTATACTGTAGTGACTGTCGTCTGCCGCTAGGGGCGCCCTGCCGGGGGCTATATAAACAAGGACCTTCCGCCCCTTGCTGTCTTTTGCTTCCTGCTGCCCACCTGCGAGCACCTGCTGTGTGTGTGCCTGCTGGGACCTAGAGCACTACCAACCTTGAATAAACGATCTTCCGCCTGCTGCTGGTTCACTACTAGTGTATTACTTCACGTCGATTACGTCCACTTCACGTCCATTATTATTATTTTAGGGGAATATACAGTGTAGTCAGGCTGTCACCTGCTGGTGATTGATAGAATATAACCATGGATAAATCTATAATAGAAGACTTTTAAACGGACAATGTTAGCAAATATTGCTCTCTGCCTGTTCGTCTGATGATACCACCATGCCGCCGCAAAAACCCCTGTAGACAATTCAACACGAACACACGTCAGCTAAAATAAAGGTCAACTGCTTCACAACAAATAGTAACTCATATGACAACAAAGACTTCAAGTTACAACAACAATTTGTAAGTTTTACAAGCAAATTGTTGGGGCAGTCAAACCGGTAGCGGGCTTGCAGGCAGCAACTGTAGTTTGATTTATTGGGGGAATAATCCTTGACAGCAGAGACTGAGCGCGGAGTGTGACTCCTCCCTTCAGTTCAAGCCAAAAAGTTTATTGGAGAACTTTCTAGACTTGGCTAGAGAATGGAGTGTGTTTAGCAGCATCCGTTCTGATGTGAGCACTGAGCAGTGCTTAATCTGTCAAGTGGGAGGTTGGCTGGAGCCCAGAGGACGAGTAGCTCCAGCCTAGGGGAGCTTGTATACTAAAACCTCCAGGGTTCCCTCAATGGAGAACAAGATCCCGAGGCCCATGTGACCCGTGTCCGCCCCTGGCTATGCTCAAGTTAGCCTTATCCTAAATGTACAGTCCATCTTTGTGAATGTATTCCATGCTGTACAGTTAAGGTCTTGAAATAATCCCTACGTCAGACACAAGAAAGGTAAATATACACACAGACTCCTCGGAGGTGCCCCAACATTTGTTGCATAACCTGCTCAAACCGGTTCTCACCACCAGCAGCACTAAACCAAACTGTGAATGATTCAATACAAACATTTAAATTTAACGTTAGAATTAACTAGAAAGCAGTCATAGAAAATTGTAACTCGGCGTTGGGGCCCGTGCCATAACATTTTGGCCAAAAATTACAATAACTGGTTTCGTATATTTCATTTTTTTATCATTTACTACAGCCACACTGGCCAGATGAAGGTTTACATTGATTCTTTGTCACCACATGCTACACACATAACACCTGTGAATGATTCATCGTGAGTGATTACTAGAGGTGAAGCGATTCATCATGATTACTAGACTATGTCTTGCCTCATTAATCGTTCCAACTCTTTTGGTGTACTATCGCTCTGATGACAACTGAATTTCATTACTCCAATACAAAATGAAGTTACGCAGCACAATTGCCATTTTTCTGCCTTTTATTTATTTTTTAAGGAAATTGCATCTTAAAAAAATCACGTTTATCTCATGTAAAATGTGATCTTCCAGAACATTCTAATCGTTGCAAAAAGGTTTTATCCAATTACTTCATTAATCGATCATACCAGCCCAAAAACATTGTAGCAGACCCCTCCCATCCTGCGCACCACCTTTTCTCACGACTTCCCTCAGGGAGGCGCTACAGAGCCCTGCGTACTAAGACCTCTAGACTGAGTAACAGTCCTTTCCCACACACAGTGACGCTACTGAATGATTCTATGCCAATGTCACTTAATAATTCATGTGCCACTTTTCTTTCTTTCTGTGTTGACCTTGCTGTTTCATGCCCAACTAAAATTCCATGTGTGTGTGTGTACTGCTGTAACGTATATGCAATATGGCAAATTAATATGAATCTTGAAAATATTCAATGGCAGCAGCTCTAGTATTTTGTCGCATGCAGGCAGAGACCACTGGTGTCAGGTTAATTTATTGGTTGCAATAAAAGACCAATGAGCAAGCCTGAAATGGAGCTGGAAAAACTCCATGCTCTAAGCGTGCTGCAGCAAGTTAAGCATAGCTGTTATTATGAGCTGTTCTTTTCATGTAATTGGAACAGAATATTTGGTATTTTTATTTTCAGTGACAATGGATGAGCCTTGCATCGCACTGCACCATATTAGCAGCAGCGTAAAAAAAGGGAATAATTGCGACCAGGGCTTTGAACCAATATTTTTTCCCAATCGGTTCGTTCCGAACAGAAACAGAATTATTTCCGGTTATGAGTTCCACCAACAAATTAACGTTCACAACGACTCGCTACAGAGACCCGCTAGTACCGCTCTACAGCCGTCGTCTCGTTGCGTGTGGGTGTGAACCCACAACAACACGCTGCAGAAAGTCCTGTGGCGCTCGCTTCGTACTTCACTACTGCATCGTAGATTTCATAAATACTCTTGTTTTATTTTTGAAGTTATCCCAAAGTTCCTTTGAGGAACAAAATAAAACCGGTATTAACCGGTTAACATTATTTTAAAATAACTTCTTGTTCCGGAACATAAAAAATAATAACGTTTCCGGTTTCGTTTTTGTTCCCTGGAAAATACAAAAAGTTCCCGGTTTTTGTTTTCGTTCCGTGACCCAGTTTAAAGCCCAGATTGCGACAGATTAAAATGAATAATTACCAGAAAATGCTTTTGATAATCTTGCCAGTGTCGTAATTGTAAAGTGTATGTGAAATAGTCTGATTAGTTGGTGATTATTATAACAATTAATCGACTAATCGCCTGGATATTTTTCCTTTAAAAAGTCTCTAAAATGTTCGCAGCGACACAAAATGATCTTGTCACATTGAAATGTAAACAATCTTGGTTTGCTTTAGACAACAAGTGTATAACAATTAAGTTGATTACTCTGACACAAACTCATTAAAATGAATGTCTATGCTAATATTTTGATTTATTTTCTTCATATTTATGTGTTTTAATGAACAATGTTGAATATTATGAATCATTTTTTGGATTTTCTGAAACCATGAATAAATATAATATTTGCGCACACCAATGATGTCAGAAAAAACTGCTGACAATAACAATAATTCAATTCCTTGGCGATTGCAGCCCTAATGTTAAACCACACCAATATTGTTGGTTCCCTGTTACCATCCAATAATCAATACAGTGTAAATCTTGTTAACTATGGGTCGAGCTTGTCTTGGTAGGGGGCCGGGGTTTAGCTGAGCGCCAGGAGGAAGGGGTTGATGTCCACCTTCTCCTGGCTGGCATAGCAAGCCTCCAGCCAGGCTGTCTGTGTGACCAGGGCTTGCGGGTAGAGTCGCACCAATTCCTGGAGCTCCTGAAAACATTTCGTTCATTTCACTGACAAACTGCAACAACTCGTCCTGTTCCACCAGCTAGACACTGACACTCAGAGGCGTCCGAGTTTTATTTTTTTATATTGCACTGTCCGAGCAGAGAAGTTGAGAGAAGCTGCTGTGCGGCTTGTCCATTGCGTGTGTGAGAGAGAGGGTAGAGAGAGAAGGGAGAGAGAAAGAGAGAGGGATCGGCCGCCGCGGCAGGAGGAGAACAGCCAGCAGCAGCCGCCACCGTCCGCCTAACCCTGGGTGCCGGCACACGGCAGTGCACCACATCCGCTGTAACACCTCCGTCCAACCCTCCGGGGTTGTCTTCCAGACATCCACGTGCCTTCGCAGCCCGCCCGCGGTGCTCGCCGCAGGTCTCTGTACTCTCCCTACTAAGGGACGGATTTTGCCTCAAGCAAATTGAAAAAAAGTTCCATTGACAGTTGTCAATGATCATTCAGACAATTGAAATGATGCCAATTGATGCGTTTTTGGCTCCGTGAAGTAAATTATGGTGCTCCATGCCGAAGCTGTTACCCTCTTTTCATGGAGCTCCACTCAATATGTCGTTGTTTGGACTTGTTGTTATGAAATGTGTAATTTCATAATTTCTGAATGAATGGCTAAGATGGCAATGCTAACATGCTAATGTTAACATTGCAATGCCAACACTGATAATGCGCAAAGACTAACACGGTAATGCTAACATACTAATGTTAACATGGCAATGCTAACATTGCTAATGAGCAAAGTTTAACATGACAATTGCTAAGAGTGCAAGTGAGCAAAGGCTAACATGATGAGGCTAATATTGCAATGCTAGCATGTTAATGCTGACATGCTAATGTTAACGTGGCAATGCTAACATTGCTAATGAGCAAAGGTTAACATGGTAATGCTAACATGCCAATACCAACATTGCTAATGAGCAAAGGCTAATATGGCAATGCTAAGTTTCTAACATCCTAATGCTAAAATGATAATGCTAATATGCTAATAGCAAAAAAGCAAATACTAAAACGTCATCAATTACGTGAAAATGTGTATTAAATGTTGTTCAGGGGAAAAAACAGACTATTTTCCAGAGACCTCCTCACCTGCGTGTGGAAGGCGTGTGTAACCACAGCGACGACGTGCGTGACGGTGGAACTCATGGAGTCCTCTTCGTCTCCGTCGTAGGTGACCAGGTGGCGGGCTAGGCTCTTCCTGTCACTGGCTGACAGGTTGTAGAAGAACACATGGGTGCCCTTCATGAAGTCTGGCAGCAGGGGGCCTGGTGAGCCTGGGGGACAGAGGAAGCTTGATCCTGTTATTTCTAACAATCAGAAGTGCTCACACTTTCTCAGCCTGAGATCCACTTTTCAAATGACCAAGTGGGCGAGATTTACCACACACAGACGTTAGGCCTCCCCTGGCAAGCCAAACCAAACGAATCGTCCATGCATTGCTCAGACCTGCGTTTGGGTCTGGAGTCGATAGGATCACAAAGAGGCGTGGCGTGAGGTGGCGGATGGGAGCATTTTTTTTTTTTTTTAATCCAAGTTATTTATTCACAGCACAGTAGGCGTGGCAAGTGACGGAGTAGGAAGCGCCTCGTCTTGCAGACGCGGATCTGATTGGTCGACAGAAACGGAGCCGAGGATCAGATTTTTTTATTTGATGGACTCCAGACCCAATTGCACGTTTGAGTTATTTTATTAAATTATCATTCAACATCATATTTTAAACCTAAACAATGAAGATCTAGTCATATATTGGCAATGTTTGTGGGATCTGGACCAAGCAGAGAGCCAATCGAGGTCATTCGTTCGGTCCAATCAGAGCTCTGTGAAGGCGGAACTTTGTGCGAGGCGAGGGCGGAGTTTGGTACGCAAATACATTTTTTTTTTTCAAATGCCCTTCCGACTCCCCGCCACTTGACACGCCTACTGATTTGGATCCTCCGTCCGCGAGCGATGCGTGAGCGATTCTTTGGTTCTGGCTTGCCAAGACGACCTTCAATGCTGGACCTCAAGATTTGAATGGGGTATTACCTTTTAATGATGACTGGGCAGGAGAGGACGCGGGGGAATCGGGGGAGTCTGGAGGAGAGGGGGAAAGCGGACCTTGGGGAGGACTTGTGGGGAGAGGAGTGTTGGAGGTGGTGGTGGTAGTCTGGATGTTCCTTTTGTAGTAATAGCTGTTGATGGACAAGTCAAGGCCAGATACGAAACCACTGGTCAGACCCAGCTCATCAGTGACGATAGAATAAGAAAAGAGAAGTTCTACGATGTGGGCGAAGGCCAACCAAGGGCCTGTCTGGTAATTAGCACCGGAAATAATCTCGTTGACCTCGTTGTCTGCGGTGCGGAGTGCAGACGGCCAGCTGCTATCATTATTATATGCATGTACTACGTGCCGAGTGATATGATTTGCCAACACCAAAAAGGGGTTGCACTTAAGACTACCGAAGTAGCGGGAGACAGGAAGTGAGCCAGAGTGTCTCAGGTGCTGGTGCCATTGAGGGACGATGGGTGTCCCACTCTGTAACTGCCTGTGCCAATTGCTGAAGTTTTTAGCAACAACATTAGCATGAAATGGGGGTGAGAGAGGGGGGTTGAGCAGTATATGACCTTGAGGGGAAGCTATCTCCCCTGTGATAGCAGGGTGTGTACTGTGTGTACTGTGTGTGTGATTTATGGGGCTTGGAGCAGCGGTCTAACCCGCTCCGCCACAGGGCCAGCCACTCATGAATCTGATCCTGAGATAGAGCTTCCCTGGGGTTCAACCAGCAGGATACATGAAGGTTGGAATGCCACGCGAGGCCAGATGTTTTCTGATGAGCCGCTCTGTACCGTACCAGTTGAATCCTTTGGTGGCATGGCCGATACGAGGAAGGTGCACACTGGCTAAAAACCAACACACAAATAAACACATTAAAATGTAGATTAATCACGGCACCACACAGCAAAATAAAACATGGCGATGTGAACAATATCCATTGCCTGTTTAATAGGTAACACGCCGCGTTCTGTCCCATAGGTGTCCTTCCCAGCCCCCTGCCCTCGCCGTGCCCCGCAGGGCGTGGCCGTCCCGTGTCCGCTGCTCCGCAAGTCTCTGCCGCCATGCGCCTTCCCTTCCCAACCCCCACCGCACCACCGAGTGCCCCCCGCACGGTGCGGCTGTCCAGCTGTTTCAGCTGACAGGAATGAAATTAACCGCTTCGGGAACAATAATTTTTTGTTCTAACCGGTTCGGAAACATCAATCTCTGGACGGGAACCGGGAACATTATACAAATATCGGTTCAGAGCCCAGCTAAAAAATAGTGTACTGTACAAGACCTTTTTTACTCCGGGCCACCGAGTAGATCTTCTTGAGCCCAGCCTCCAGGTGTCCGAGGTGGACTCCAGACAGCTTGTTGGAGCGGTCTCTGTGCTGGGCCACCACGAGAGCCAGCTGGAACAGCAGATCACACACTGTCAGGACTTCTGCAGGCTCTTAGCCTGGCAAGCCAGATCAAATGAAACGCACACCATAGGACAGAGGTCCCTACCTGGTCTTGTCCCTCCAGCCTCG